>JARQOC010000003.1:836538657-836571157 GCA_033576535.1 Allobates femoralis
CATGCCTGCGTTCTTGAGGGCGTGTCCCTGTGTGTGCTGGGACTTGTTGTGCTGTGGTCATCATGTCTGCTCGCCCCCTCCCTTATGCACGCCCCCTCTCAGCCTGCTATAGTGCTGTGAGGCTGATTGCGTCATAAAGGGGCGGGGCTAAATCGCGGCATCACTGTAGCCCCGCCCCTTTATGACGCAATCAGCCTCACAGCACTATAGCAGGCTGAGAGGGGGCGTGCATAAGGGAGGGGGCGAGCAGACATGATGACCACAGCACAACAAGTCCCAGCACACACAGGGACACGCCCTCAAGAACGCAGGCATGTAAGTATATACCATCATTATCGCACTTCTACTGCAGCCACTTTGCCCACAACAACAGGGCTGCTAATGGTTTACTAGGCTGCAGGGGCACATATTAACAATGTATGAGGGGCATCAGAGGTGGTTGGTTCCTATGCAGATTACCGCAACCGCGCCGCAACCGCGCCGCTAGTGCGGCACAAGTGCGGCACAAGTGCGGCAGATGCGGTAGATGCGGTTTTTTAACCGCATCTACCGCGAACGCGGGTAGCCCGCTTTTAGCAACAAATTCCAGAAAGAAACAGACCGCCAGGGAGGTTAATAGGCGTCTATAGTTTGGGGTTCTGATCTGGCATAAATCCCTTAGTCATATTAAAAGCTTGTTGGAAAGCGATTATGACTTTGAGGAGCTGCTTAAATGTAGCACTGGAGTTTCTCCACTTCCTTAGTGAAGTGCAAATTTGTATATATCTGAAAGGAGGGAAGTGGCTACAATCTCCTCACCTACTTCGCTGTCTCCATAAGGTTGATAGCAAGTTCCCAGACAAAGCCTTTCTGTCACACACAGATGTCAATAGGGCCAGACGTCTTACATCGGGGCGAGGGGCTGGATGTTATATACTCGGGGTGTGGGGCCGGATGTTATACACTGGGGGTGAGGGGCCGGATGTTATACACTGGAGGTGATGGGGCCGGATGTTATACACTGGGGGTGAGGGGCCGGATGTTATACACTGGAGGTAATGGGGCCGGATGTTATACACTGGAGGTGATGGGGCTGGATGTTATACACTGGGGGTGAGGGGTCAGATGTTATATACTGGGGGTGAGGGGCCGGATGTTATATACTGGTGGTTGAGGGGCCGGATGTTATATACTGGGGGTGAGGGGCCGGATGTTATATACTGGGGTGAGGGGCCGGATGTTATATACTGGGGGTGAGGGGCCGGATGTTATATACTGGGGGTGAGGGGCCGGATGTTATATACTGGGGGTGAGGGGCCGGATGTTATGCACTGGGGCGAGGGGCTGGATGTTATATAATGAGGGGAGAGGGGTTGCCCGTTATACACTGGGGGCAAGGGGCCAGATGTTATACACTAGGGGGCTGAATGTTATTCACTGGAGAACAAGAAGCCAGACATTATACACTGGGGGTGAGGGGCAGGATGTCATACACTGGGGTCGAGGGGCTGCACGTTATATAATGAGGGGAGAGGGGTTGGACGTTATACACTGGGGGCGAGTGGCCAGATGTTATACACTAGGGGGCGAGGGGCTGAATGTTATTCACTGGGGAACAAGAAGCCAGATGTTATACACTGGGGGTGAGGGGCAGGATGTCATAAACTGGGGGCGAGGGGCTGCACATTATATAATGAGGGGAGAGGGGTTGGACGTTATACACTGGGGGGCGAGAGGCCAGATGTTATACACTAGGGGGCGAGGGGCTGAATGTTATACACTGGGGAGCAAGAAGCCAGATGTTATACACTGGGGGTGAGGGGCAGGATGTCATACACTGGGGGCGAGGGGCTGCACGTTATATAATGAGGGGAGAGGGTTGGACGTTATACACTGGGGGGCGAGGGGCCAGATGTTATACACTAGGGGGCGAGGGGCTGAATGTTATACACTGGGGAGCAAGAAGCCAGATGTTATACACTGGGGGTGAGGGGCAGGATGTCATACACTGGGGTGAGAGGCAGGATGTTAAACCCCAGTGGAGCGGAAGGGGCCGGTTGTTATACATCGGGGAAACAATGAAACACCTGAATTCATTGATTAAGACATGTCCCAATACTTTTCTCCATCTTGTCTCACAGCTTGCTACAATGCATCAGGGCATGTACAATGGGGCACATTTAATTTTTAGTCAATTTAAATCATTGTGGAGAATCGGCCACTGACCTGGCTGCTCTATAGCGCCTCTTCTAAACTCAGGCTAGTTAGGGAACTACCTGAGAATAAAAGAAGGACCTCAGCCGCCCTGTCAGTGCTGGTCTATTAAGGCACCTCTCAGTGAGTGTGATATATGCCTTCCGGTCCACCACGTGAAGCACTGAAGCACATATTATAACCACCTCCCCGTCACTCATAGAGGCCCTGAATAACCCCAAGCACTAATTGCTGCAACCAGTTCCTCATTTGATATAAGTCCGGTCCGTGATCGGGCTTATATTGGGTCAGAAACCAACCCAGGTAGCGTTAAATGAGCACACGGACGTGGGGATCGTGAACAAGATAAAAGGACAACTCAAGATTAAATTTATATATTTAATCGCCCTATTGGCACACTAGGTATTTACAGGTATTATTAAGATATTACAAATGTTACAGTCAGTTATGCAAATAAAAATAAATGAGATACACACAGAATTACAGACATATGCGATCAGTTACCTTAATGCTGGTGACACCACAAGGGCAGCATGGGCCAACCTGGTTCCTGGGTATACTCTGGCTTGATGTAATAATAATTACCTCTTCAGAAGAATACCAAGATGGAGAAGAGGTGGGACATTATTATACTGTAAGGCTACGTTCACATACTGCGCATTTTTGAGTGCTTTTTTACGAGCGCTTTTCAAAAATGTGCATGTGCGTATTGTCTGACAGCAAAATGAATGTAAAATTCACTTTGTCGTTCAGACAGAGCGTATTTTCGCGACGCGCCTTTCTAGGAGAAAGCGACAGCGTAAAAAGAATTGACTTGTCAATTCTTTACGCAGCAGCGCCGGCGTTTTTTCCCATAGGTGTGGGCGCTGCTGCATCTGAAGTCACAGAGGGGAGGAAGAATCCTGCTTCCTCCTCCCCTGTGTGACACCTGTGACCGCGCATTAGATTTCGCAGTGTATTAATATACAATGCGAAATCAAAGTTAAATAAAGACAAAAAATAATAAAGAATTAAATACTTACCTCTCCAACGGGTGTTCCGGCATCCGGGAGCCAGGAGTGGCTGCAGGAATGGCCCTGCTAGGACCTGTGGTGATGTCAGAGGGCGTTCCGGTCATGTGATATGTATCACATGATCGTGAGCGGCCAATCAGCGTCGGGAACGCCCTCTGACATCACCACAGTTCTTTTTCCACTCGGAATCTGAGGGCTGCTCCCCGATCCTGGCTCCTGGACACCCGTCATCCACCCGCCGGAGGGTAATTATCCATCTTTATTATTTTAAAAGCCTTTGGCTTTATTGAATTTAGATTTCACAGTGTATAATAACACACTGTGAAATCTTTAGGGACGTGCAAAGATGTGACAGAGGGGAGGGGAAGCAGGATTATTCCTCCCCCTGCAGCACATAAAAACGTGGTGTGTGAATGCACCCACGTATTTTGTTGCGCCTTTTTACGCAGCCAAAAATCGCGGCAAAAGGCGCACGCAAAAAGGTGCAACAAAATACGCTATGTGTGAACGCAGCCTAAGAGGTCTTCCCATCTCACACCTATCGCCTACCTCTGGGCTGTCTCATAACTCCTACCCCCTGAGTTGGAACATGAGATATCCAAAAGTTATTATGGCGATAACTTGGCCTGGGAACGTCGTAGGCGAAAGACAATGCTTTCCTATTTTCAGTTATGATTTTAGCTTTGCAATGATATGACACATCACTACTCTGCTGGTATCCTACTGGCCAATATCAAGTTTAGGTTACTTACGATCAATCATCGCACATTTATGTAGAAATAAGTGTGATGACCGTCTGAATCTGCAGATTCCATATTTATGCTTGACATTTTTATAGGAGTGACAGCTCATGAGATATTAAAAGTTATTCTGGGTTATATGAAAGGATTTCCTTTCAATCTGTGGTAGAAGGAGATTAGTTTTCACACTCTTGTGTCATTTAACTATCCCTTCTGGAAGATCTATTGTGTGACCAGTTGGTGTCATACTGATTGAATACTCCTTGGGCCCGGAAAGGTGGGGGCTATCTCCGAGGAATGAGTTATGGAGACCTTGAGCAAAATGGCTGCTGGAATATTGCTGTATTCCTTACAATCATGTGACTAAAGGCAGAGAGTGAAGATGGGCACTACAATCCATATTTACACTGATTCCATGCTTGAAGCAAAAATATGATATAATATGGGTATATTGCAATACAAAGGCAGACAATCTATATGTGTTACATAGGATGACATAGATTGAATTTACATGTCAAATCACATACAGTAGTCTGCAATAAAATTTCAGGATAGGCTATGAGAGTAACACAGCTAGTTTGAAGGGCAAGTGCATTATCAATAGTAGTCAGCTGTGAGAAGGTCTCGGCCCACGTTTGTTCTAGCATCTGGCCGAGGTCACAGTATCATAAACTTTTTGTCATCCTGCTGTATAGGGATTGTAATTACCCTTCTCTGTGAAGCGCCGTCTCCTCCACTTTTGTTTAAAGCTGAAACATTCAAGCCGAATTCTGAGACCTCCGAAGGACTGGTGCTGCCGTTCTCCTGCAAAATAAGGCAAGAACTACAACCCCTGGCTAAAATGATGGAATCACCGGGCTCGGAGGATGTCCATTCAGTTGTTTAATTTTGTAGAAAAAAAGCAGATCACAGACATGGCACAAAACTAAAGTCATTTCAAATGGCAACTTTTTGGCTTTAAGAAACACTAAAAGAAATCTTGAAAAACAAATGTGCTAGCCAGTAACGGTTACTATTGTAGACCAAACAGGGGGAAAAATTATGGAATCACTTAATTCTTTGGTAAAAATTATGGAATCATGACAAACAAACAAACAAAACAAAATAACACTAAAATGCATTACTAGTATTTTGTTGCACAACCTCTGGCTTTAATAACAACTTGCCATCTCTGAGGCATGGACTTAATGAGTGACAAACAGTACTCATCATCAATCTGGCTCAAACTTTCTCTGATTGCTGTTGCCAGATCAGCTTTGCAGGTTGGAGCCTTGTCATGGACCATTTTCTTCAACTTCCACCAAAGATTTTCAAATGGATTGAGATCCGGACTATTTGCAGGCCATGACATTGACCTTATGTGTCTTCTTTCAAGAATGTTTTCACAGTTTTTGCTCTATGGCAGGATGCATTATCATCTTGATAAATGATTTCATCATCCCCAAACATCCTTTCAATTGATGGGATAAGAAAAGTGTCCAAAATATCAATGTAAACTCAGGCATTTATTGACGATGTAATGACAGCCATCTCCCCAGTGCCTTTACCTGACATGCAGCCCCATATCATCAATGACTGTGGAAATTTACATGTTCTCTTCATGCAGTCATCTTTATAAATCTCATTGGAACGACACCAAACAAAATTTCCATCATCATCACCTTGCCCAATGCAGATTTGTGATTCATCACTGAATATGACTTTCATCCAGTCATCTACAGTCCACGATTGCTTTTCCTTAGCCCATTCTAACCTTTTTCTGTTTAGGTGTTAATGATGGCTTTTATTTAGCTTTTCTGTATGTAAATCCCATTTCCCTTAGGCGGTTTCTTACAGTTCTGTCACAGACATAGACTCCAGTTTCCTTTCATTTGTTCATCCTTTGTTTAGTTGTGCATTTCCTGTTTTGGAAACATATTGCTTTAAGTTTCCAGTCTTGACTCTTTGATGTCTTCCTTGGTTTACCAGTATGTTTCCCTTTAACAACCTTCCCATGTTGTTTGTATTTGGTCCAGATTTTAGACACAGCTGACTGTGAACAACCAACATCTTTTGCAACATTGCGTGATGATTTACCCTCTTTTAAGAGTTTGATAATCCTCTCCTTTGTTTCAATTGACATCTCTCGTGTTGGAGCCATGATTCAAGTCAGTCCACTTTGTGCAACAGCTCTCCAAGGTGTGATCACTCCTTTTTAGATGCAGACTAACGAGCAGATCTAATTGACGCAGGTGTTAGTGTTAGTTTTCGGAATGAAAATTTACAGGGTGATTCCATAATTTTTTCCTCAGAATTGAGTGATTCCATAATTTTTCCCCTTTCTGGTCACTAAAAGTAAAGGTACCATTACACGCTTCAATGTCGTTAAGATATCACTAATGATCTCACAGGAGCGCCGTCGTTAGGACATCTTTTTTGACATCGTTGGTGAGATGTCACACGTCTAGATCTCGTGGACGAGGCACCAATGATGTGGCGAGCAGCTATGGTTCACACAACCCAGCAAACGATACTTGTTCACTGATGTGAATAGGGGGAAGTCGTTATCGACATCGTTATCGCGGTGTCCCACATAACGAAGCAGCAGGTTGGCTGGTTGAGGATCGTCTGATATGAGAACATGTTCTCTAATCTGCGATCAGCGATCCAACGATTTATCGTAGTCGTATCTCAGTGTCACACGCAGCAATGTCCTAACGATGTCGTTTGAACGACTCCAAACCTGTGACGTTTGAGCGATATCGTTCATGAGGCCTTAACCCTTACTGACTACCACATTTTGTATCTTGATTTCTTTTAGTGTTTTTTAAAGCCATAAAGTTGCCATATGAAATGACTTTAGTTTTGGGCCATGTCTGTGATCTGCTTTTTTCCTACAACATTAAACAACTGAATGAACATCCTCCGAGCCAGGGGATTCCAGAATTTTTGCCAGAGGTTGTAAAATCTGAAAAATCCATTAATAAATAAAAAGAAGGTGACAATGAATAAAACTTGATATCAAAACAAGAAACGGACAGCGCCACAGACCTTTAGATGGTGCAAGTTATCTTTGTGTTCTTTATTCCATGGTCATGTACAAGCGACATTTCGACCACGCTTGATAAAGACCACAGGAGTGGTCGAAACATCACTTGTACATGACCATGGAATAAAGAACACAAAGATAACTTGCACCATCTAAAGGTCTGTGGCGCTGTCCGTTTCTTGTTTTGATATCTTGTTACGATCCGGATTTGGACTCTCCGGTGTGGACGTGCGCCCTGGTGCTGGCTGGAGGAACGTATGGCCTAGCATGTAACCCCATGTGCTGTGACCAATTACCCTATATAAATGAATAAAACTTGGCCTGTGGCAGCAGAGCAAATACCAACAGCAGACGTCATAAGGGTACGTTCACACATTGCGTATTTTTTCTGCTTTTTCTGCAGCTGCGCTTTATTTTGCTTTTTTATCTGCGCTTTTTCACAGCCCATTTTATCATTTTATCATTTGGGCAATGGAAAAGCGCAGAGAAAAACTGCAGAAAGAATTGACATGGTGACTCTTTTCACACGCGCGTTTTTGCAGTGAAAGCGTGTGGTAAAAAAAAGCACAAATATGCAGCGTGTGAATGGATTTTGGCAAAACCCATAGGTTTTACTGGACTGCGTATCCAGAATTGCGTTTTACAGCAAAAAAAAGCGCGCGTAAAAAAGTGCAGCAAAAAATGCAGGAAAAAGCACGATTACCCAACATACGCAGCGTGTGAACGTAGCCCAATGTCAGCTACATACAGGGTGAACAACACATCCGAGCAGTCTCAGGGTGCAGGGCGCCCCCTGGTGATTTCGTATCCCCCCACCTGTCTGGACAGATCTCGTCTGACGCTTTCTCCGCCATCCTGGCGCGAGTCCTGGACACCGGGCGCTGGATGATATTATGGTTGGTGATTCTCGGCAAACCCTGCGAGGAATTGCTGGCTGTTCTGGGGAAAAGGAATGACAAATGTCATCTTTAATCCGTTTCAAATTATTTGTTTATTATTTAATAATGAATAAATATTAAAAAGAATGAAACAAATATCATGTGCAATCCTTTACAAATTGTTTATTAATAATTTTATTAATAATAAAGCAAAAAAAATTCTAAATTATGTATTATCAATTGATATAATAATATAATAATAATAATAATAATAATAATAATAAAATAATAATAATAATAATGGAATTAAAAAATATCTTTAATCCATTATTACTTTTATTTAATAAATAACAATAAAAAAAGATGCAATGAAACAAATATCATGTCCAATCCTTTACAAATTATTTATTATCATTTATTTAATTAAAAAAGCAATAAAAAAAGGAAATAAACAAAGTGTCCAATCCTTCCAAATGATATTATTAATTGTATTTATTATTATTATTCATAATAATAACAATAATAATAATAATGGAATTAAACAAATATCTCCATTCATTTCCAATTTCTTATTACCTTTATTTAATAAATAACAATAAAAAAATAATGCAATGAAACAAATGTCCAATCCTTCCCAAATTATTTATTAATAATTTTATTTAATATAAAAGCAATAAAAAAGGAATTAAACAAAATGTCAAATCTTTTCCAAATGTATTATTAATTTTATATAATAATTAATAAAATTAACAAAAACTATATCCAATCCTTTCCAATTTATGATTACTTTTATTTAATAAATCACAATAAAAATTAATGTAATGAAACAAATAGCATGCCCAATCCTTTCCAAATTATGTATTATTAATGTTATTTGTTAATAATATTATTATTATTATTTATATAATTATTTATTATTATTATTATATAATAATAATACTAATAATAAAAATAAAGGAATTAAACAAATAGGTTTATTCCTTTCCAAATTATGTATTAATAATTTTATTTAATATTATTATTAATAATAATAAAGGAATTAAAGATCTCTAATCCTTTCCAATTTATTTATTACTTTTATTTAATAAATAACAATTAGAAAACAAATATCATGTCCAATCCTCGCCAGACTATTTATTATTTGAATGAAACAAATATGTCCAATTCTTTCCAAATTATTTATTAACTAGATGGTAGCCCGACGCATCGGGTATTCTAGAATATAGAAAAAGAGATTGCATGGGGAAGACGGCGAGGGCTGAATTGGGAGGAACTTTGAAGAAGGAGTGGCAGGAAAGGATGGCGCGGCAGGGAAAGGACAAAGTGGCAGCGGGGAGGAGGGAGGACAGAGCAGCTGGGGGGAGGAGGATAGAGGACAGAGCGGCAGGGGGGAGGAGGACGGAAGACGAAGCGGCAGGCTGGGGGAGGAAAAAGGTAGCGCTGGGGTGTGGGAGGATGAAGTGGCACAGGCAAAGGGAGGACGAAGCACAGAGCGGCGGGGGGGAGGAGGATGTAGGATGAAGCGGCGGGGTGGGGGAGGACGGAGCAGCACAGGCAGGGCCGGCTCCAGGTTTTTGTGGGCCCCGGACGAAAGAGTCTCAGTGGGCCCTCTTTAACACATACTGTCTATATATATATATATATATATATATATATATATATATATATATATATATTATGAAGGTGGCGGACTGTATTATATATTTATATGTATAACCCCATAAATATAATCCCTCTCATGCTATCTCTCTCCAACACTGTGCACTGGCTCTTCCCTTTCCATGCCTATCACCCCCTGTACGCTGTCTTCTACCCTGTACGCTGTCTCCTCCCCTGTACGCTGTCTCCTCCCCTGTACGCTGTCTCCTCCCCTGTACGCTGTCTCCTACCCTGTACGCTGTCTCCTACCCTGTACGCAGTCTCCTACCCTGTACGCAGTCTCCTACCCTGTACGCAGTCTCCCCCCCCCTGTACGCTGTCTCCTTCCCTGTACACTGTCTCCCCTGGCCATCACCACCACCTGTAGCCCCCCGGCCATCACTGTCAACCACTCCAGCCAGGTTCTCTCTCTGCCATCACCACCCCCAGCAACTGCTCCCCCCCTCCATCACCACCACTTGCAGCCCCGTACAGGACACATGCATTCCAGTTCTCACTGCCGGTACCTGTGTTCAGCTGCGGCAGCCCATACAGGCAGAGAGTTTCCGGGGCTGAACTCCTCCGGGCGGCCCCAGACCTGGAGAACAGAAGAAGAAGACCCAGAGTCTGTAACCCAGGAACCTGGCATGATCTCTGCCAACCGCCATTTCCAGACACCGCACTTCCGCTGCTGGGAGAGCGGCATCACGTAACTATGGCAACCCGTCCGCTCTCCTGAATCCTGATCATTAGGGTCACATGACCAGGAAGAGGCTGGGAGGAGCAGAGAGGGGGGGAGAGGAGGGGGTAGGAGACACTTCCTCCGAGTTGGATGTGCGTGCTGCTGGGGGAGTGGTGCGTGCTTGGCACGCCCCTTGGATACCCGACCGCAGCCTTGGCAACGTGACAGGGACTGTCACAGAACCTTGCAGAGAGCGAATGGATGGGTAAAATAATTTTTGCAGCGTGATGGTATGTGTGTGGGCAGCGGTGGGCCCCTCTGTTAGGTCAGGGCCCCGGCACTTGCCCGGGTACGCCGGGTGCTGGCGCCGGCCCTGACCACAGGCAGAGGGAGGACGGAGGATGGAGTTGCGGAGGTGAGGAGGACAAAGAAAGGAGGAGGAAGCGGAGGGGGAGGATGGAGCGGCACAGGCAGGGGGAGGACAAGCGGCAGGGGGAGGACGGAGCGGCAGGGGGAGGACGGAGCGGCAGGGGGGACGGAGCGGCAGGGGGAAGACAGAGCGGCAGGGGGAGGACAGAGCGGCAGGGGGAGGACAGAGCGGCAGGGGGAGGACAGAGCGGCAGGGGGAGGACAGAGCGGCAGGGGGAGGACAGAGCGGCGGGGGAGAGGAGGATGGAGGATGGAGGACGAAGCAGCGGGGTAGGGGAAAACGGAGGATGGAGTGGCGGAGGGGAGGAGGACAAAAGAAGGAGGAGTAAGCGGTGGGGTGGGGGAGGATGGAGCGGCACAGGCAGGGGGAGGACGGAGCACAGAGCGGCAGGGGGGGAGGAGGACAGAGCGCATCACGGTGGGCAGAGTGGTCAGCGCAGCAGCGCGGTGGGCAGAGTGGTCAGTGTAGCAGCATGGTGGGCAGTGGTCAGCGTAGCAGCACGGTGGGCAGAGTGGTCAGCGCGACAGCGCGGTGGGCAGAGTGGTCAGCGCAGCAGCGCGGTGGGCAGAGTGGTCAGCGCAGCAGCGCGGTGGGCTGGTGTCGGGGGGCAGGATGGAGCCGGTGGGGCAGGATGGAGCCAGCGAAGCAGGATGGTGATGGGGGGGCAGGATGGAGCCGGCGGGTAGGCTGATGGCGGGGGGCGCAGGATGGTGGGGAGGAGGCAGGATGGTGGTGGGGGTGCAGGATGGAGCTGGTGGGGCAGGATGGATGCGGGGGCAGGATGGATGCGGGCGGTTAGCAGGATGGATGTGTGGGGTTAGCAGGATGGATGCGGGGGGGGCAGGATGGATGCGGGGGGGGCAGGATGGATGTGGGGGGGCAGGATGGATGTGGGGGGGCAGGATGGAGCCGGTGGGTCAGGATGGAGCTGGAGGGGCAGGATGGAGCGAGCGGGGCAGGATGGAGCCGGTGGGGCAGGATGGAGCCGGCGGGGCAGGATGGATGCTGGGGGGGTGGGGGCAGGATGGATTGCCGTGGGGGCAGGATGGATGCGGGGGGAGCAGGATGGGTGTGGGGGGGGCAGGATGGATGCAGGGGGGGCAGGATGGATGCGGGGGGGCAGGATGGATGCGGGGGGAGCAGGATGGATGCGGGGGGCAGGATGGATGCGGGGGGGCAGGATGGATGCGGGGGGGCAGGATGGATGCGGGGGGGGCAGGATGGATGCGGGGGAGGCAGGATGGATGCGGGGGGGGGGGCAGGATGGATGAGCCGGGGGGGCAGGATGGAGACAGGGGGCAGGATGGAGACGGGGGGCAGGATAGATGCGGGGGACAGGATGGATGCGGGGGGGGGCAGGATGGATGCAGGGGGGGGCAGGATGGATGCGGGGGGGCAGGATGGATCAGCTGATCGGTTTCCCAGGCAACGACATGTCCTTGTCCTGGGAGATAGAAGACAGTGGAGAGCGCCTGCGGAGGGTGAGTATCCTTTTGGGATTTATTTTTATCACCATTGAGGAGCGGGGGGCAGAGGGAGGGGGGCCGCGGGGAGCGAGGGGAGCAGGAAGAGCGAATCGGGCCAGGAGGAGCGGGGGTGCAAGAGGGTGTGGGGCGCAGGAGAGGCCGCCGGTGGCGAGAGTGAGGCAGTATTAGCCGAGCTCTCGCTAACGGTCGGCCATCTTGGTTAGGTATACAGCTGGCTTCAGTCAGGATGTGAAGTCATTTCGATGACATACTGACGGAAGCTGGCTTAGGGTTTTATTAGAATAGATTATTGTAATTTATACATAATAATAAATACAAATAATAAAGGGATTAAACAAATATCATGTCCAATCCTTTCCAAATTATCTCACTTTATGTAATCAAATAATTTTGAAAATCATATTTCTACCCATTGGTGGATGAATTACCGCTCTCCTGCTGAAACCCTCTGTGCTGCTTTCGGTCTCTATGAATACTGTGACAGAGCTGCATATATAGCATAGTCTATTAGTAATGCAGCCTGAGAAGATGTAACCAGCAGATTTACCTTCTGAGTTTTCCTCCACTTCGAGGGTTTGCGAACACTTTACTATTTATTAAAAAAATAGATAATAATTTATATATGAGATTTATCTGTGAATATGTGGCGCCCCGCAACGAGTGCGTCACAGGAGGGTATTGCAGCCATAAATGCAGCAGCAATATTCTCTGACCCAGCAGTCATTGGGTTAACTTAGAGATCCAAACCCTGCATGCATCACTTAACATAGAGGGCCAATGCAAGGTCCTGGTGGGCGGAGTGCAAGGGTAGTGGGTAGGAGAAGTACAGACTTTAGTAAAACAAGAGAAAAGGGGGGGGGACAAGAGGCGCAATAGTGCCCTTATCACTAGACACTGATGGGTGTAATGGTGAGTAATTAAATCTGCTCACCTGGTCCAGTTGTGAGACCCACAACTGGTTTGAAGGCTTATTGGTAATGTCCTGATGGCTGCTGCTGGACTCCCACCGGCCACACTCACGTGTAGGTTGTAACAATGCTTAGGAAAAAAAGGTGTGCTGTAGTCCGCGCTGCCAGGATCACTCACTCCAATAAATACGAGTAGAAAATCTTCATCAAAACCTCCTTTATTCTCCTACGCGTTTCAGTGCCCTGATGAAGGTGCCAGGAGGGCACTGAAACGCGTAGGAGAATAAAGGAGGTTTTGATGAAGATTTTCTACTCGTATTTATTGGAGTGAGTGATCCTGGCAGCGCGGACTACAGCACACCTTTTTTTCCCTAAGCATAAGTACAGACTTTAGTTAGTTAGTCTGGGAGTTAGTCTGAAAAAGACTTGAACTTGGAGTAACGTAGGAGCGGGGCTCTGCACCACCGTGCAGCCCCTGGGCCGTCACCGGTCGGGTGTTAGCACCTGAGGCCTGAACAACCGGGATCGGGCATCACCAACCACAGGTTCCAAAAGACCCCAGTGCCCAACTCACAGCCGGTTCACTGGTACCGAAGCTGGCAGCAGTTCACCTCTGCTACGCGAACCAGAAGCGTGGAGGAGCAGCTTCACAGGAGCACCCCACCACCCGCCAAATTCCAGTTGTCTAACCAGCGGTGTACCCACCGAGGGATCCAAGGCTCCCCAAAACATCCATAACGTACATCTTGGATAGGGATTGAAGCAGCCTCCCCGTACCCGACCTGGTATTCCTGGGCGACAATGGCAAATACTTAGCTAGAATGAAGGAACACCGCGGATCTCTGAGGGACACCTATCACTGCTGAGTCCACCCGGTCCACTACCGGCTAACTGTAAGCCATGTACTGCCTGCTGGTTACAGTAAAGACCCGTTACAGAGACTTTCAGTGTCCGTGCTTCCTTATGATTGCATCCGTCTGCACACAAGGTAACTGCAGCTGCCGCACAACATCTTAAGCAGCTTCAGCCTCCGGGGATCACCGCTCAGCCTGTGGGGAGCGTTCCATCTTGCTGCTATCCATCCCCCGGAGGTTCCGCAGCGTCGGTAGGACTTACCGAACTACTCATAGGTGGCGTCACGAATAAATTAACCCCTTTAATCTGTTCCTACAAGAGGTCTTCGACTTTTGATCTGCACTCAACCGGGCATCACTACCGGCAGGCGCGGCCCACCCGTGACAAGGAGGAAGGAGCTACAGCCTGTCTAAACCGGAGTCACCGGCCACGGTGAGTCAAATATATACATAGACAATACATAGACAATACAGACAGCGGTATATACTGTATGATCAGCCTGACTGCTCCCTCTGCTACATACTGGTGGAGGAAGGAGTAGACGGGTTGACTATGTCGCACGGTGACTGACCTGGTATCTGTCTGGTATCCATAGTATCAGGGATAACAAGACAATGTCTGGCGGTCTGACCGCTGAGACCACCAGGGCCCCGTCTGAATAGAGCAGACATCGTTCATTCATTTCATATGGGGCAGCCTGACACAGCAGAGAGCAGCGCTCGGCTTTCTCCAGCAGATGTCAAGACTGATCGACTTCTACTATGTCCTCGACAGAAGAGCAGGTACCAGGGATCAGCCCGCCAGTGACTGTGAAGTTATCTCCTACGATATAGAAAGGTTAAATGCCAAAACTCATCCCCTTTAAGGGCGCTGTGGCCCCTCCATGACTGGGGCTCCCCCACCCATATCACATGTCTCGCCCTGACATTGATCTGCAGCTCATTGTCCTTATCGGGGTCGCCACCTGACTGTGGCTCATTGTCCTCATCGGGGTCTCCACCTGACTGTGGCTCATTGTCCTCATCGGGGTCTCCACCTGACTGCGGCTTATTATCCTCATCAGGGTCTCCACCTGACTGCGGCTCATTGTCCTCATCAGGGTCTCCACCTGACTGTGGCTCATTGTCCTCATCGGGGTCTCCACCTGACTGGGGCTCATTGTCCTCATTGAGGTCTCCACCTGACTGTGGCTCATTGTCCTTATCGGGGTCTCCACCTGACTGTGGCTCATTGTCCTTATCGGGGTCTCCACCTGACTGTGGCTCATTGTCCTTATCGGGGTCTCCACCTGACTGTGGCTCATTGTCCTCATTGAGGTCTCCACCTGACTGTGGCTCATTGTCCTTATCGGGGTCTCCACCTGACTGTGGCTCATTGTCCTTATCAGGGTCTCCACCTGACTGTGGCTCATTGTCCTTATCGGGGTCTCCACCTGACTGTGGCTCATTGTCCTTATCAGGGTCTCCACCTGACTGTGGCTCATTGTCCTTATCGGGGTCTCCACCTGACTGTGGCTCATTGTCCTTATCAAGTTCTCCACCTGACTGTGGCACATTGTCCTTATCGGGGTCTCCACCTGACTGCGAGTTTCCCAGGTTTTTGTTGTGTATTTTTGATAATTCCGCAGTACAGCACATTTTCTGCAAAGTGTATGGGAAATTAGAAGTGCTGTGGCCATGCTGCAGATTTTCACGCGGTGCAGATAACGCACATTTTAGTGCACAAAAATCTGCAGCGTGTCAATTCTTGCTGTGGATTTTGCCGTGATTTCCTCGTATAGACCTCAATGTTAGCTCCTAAACACGCAGCACTGTTTACACAGTGAGTATTTGCTGCAGATTTAGCGATTTGCCACAAATTTTACACTGATGACGTGGGGCTCTACTGTCTAGTTTTACCTAGCTGGAAATCAAAATACAGTGGAGCCCTTTTTTCTTGAAATAATAAAAAAAAAAAAAAACACATGGAGTTGGAAACCAAAAATACAGCAAGGCTCCACGTCATTTTTTTTTTTTTTTTAATTATTTCAAGAAAGTATTTTGATTACCAGCCAGGTAAAACTAGGCAGCTGGGGGTAGGTGGCAGCCCATAGCTGCCTGCTGTATCCGGGCTGGTAACCAAAAAAACAGCGGAGCCTCACGTCACATTATGGCATCTAGAAACCCTTCTTTTTCCAGCCTTTAGTCTAGCTTTATTCAGTCACAACAGTGAACAATGTGAACAATTGGTAAAAAAACACCGTAAAATCCACATGAAATGAACGCGGCAAAAATGCATAAGAGACCACCAACTTACCTGTGCGGATCTTTGAAACATGGTGCAGATTTTGGCAGTCAAACATCCCCAGCACACATTCTACATCAGCCTAAGAGGGCCACTCTTAACAAACCCGGCCCCACAGGAGTCGTAAATCACAAACAGTACTAGTTTCCACCTCAACGTTTCCACCTCAACTAGAGGTCTTCATCAGCTTCATCTTCTTATACTATTACCACTTTGGGGCATGTACAATGCTTGTTTTTTACTAAATTTATTTTTATGGGGCCCTCGGCTATCCCTGGCCGGGAAGGGCACCTCTGAGATACAAACTTTTTTTTTTTAGTATTTTTAGTTTAATAATTTGTTTACATTTTCTTGCAATTTTCTTTTTACTCTCCCCACCCCCAGGGAACCTGAGCCTGCGATCATTTAAGCATCTGTACTATATGCTGCAGTATCGTAGTATTAGCAAATGTCCAATGAAGGTTAGCGGATACGGACGGAATGACTGTTGAATGGTGGTAATGGGGCTGTCAGCTGGCATGGCAACCTGTGATCCCGTAAACTAGTACGTGGACGATCCAATAGGATCCTCGACTGGATCACACCACTTAAAGGCCAAAAGAAAGTGCTTAAACCGCCGTGATGGGAGCTGGCTCCAGGTGCAGGCACGAGCAGTATCATACAGCCATCACCTGCACTGATACAAAAAGATGGAAGCGTGGTGAGAAAGACGTGTGTGCACGTCGAAATGCATCGTGGGTTTTGAGAGCCTTAAGCTTGAATAATTATAACTGCAATTATTTTAATAAAGTCCGGAAAAGAAGCCAGCATCAGAGATCTTCCTTACCTCAGCGCCCAAACATACACCATGCTTCCATCTTTTTGTATCATTCTGACTCCCTATGGGGAGAGTGGTGGAGTGAGCTGCAGAGGAGGGAGAGGACCTGAGAAGACGTCAGCTGGATCGGCCCCTTTACTAGACACGTGACGCCGCCCGGCACTAGTGTTTTCCCGGAGAAGACCTCGTAGGAAGCACGAGGACGGAACCGGAGGATTCCGCTGCTTCATATTAATAAGCTTATCTACGGGCTGTGGTTTACAACCAGACCAGGTGAGTTTAAACGCAAAAGAACCGCCGGTTAACAGCCCCATGTGTACAGGCGCACTACAAGCTGTTGTTGTTTTTTCTTTACATCACCTGCACTGAGTCAGCTCTACACACCAGCAGCTGATCCATCAGAGGAACATACGCCATGGAGCGTGAAAGGGATAACAAGGCTATGACTGCTTTCCCGATATATAAAAAGAGCAATCGGCAGAGAATTTTGCACCTATTAAAGGGAATCTGTCAGCAGGTTTTTGCTAAGTAAGCTGAGGACAGCTTGATGTAAGGGTTAAAAAAGAAAAGTCAACTGTTCTTCTATTATCAAGCTCTATGCTATGGTATACTAAGTGAAAGGCTTTTTCACCTGGTGATTACCATTACAGGACTGCTTTGTCACATGCATGGCAGTCTGACACGCCCCCTGCTGTGATTGACACCTGACTGTGAATGCACAATCTCTATATGGTGTGGGTGGGGGCAGTTCTCCCAGCTCTGCTGTGTCTCTAAAACTAGATTCTTTGATTGTATGCAGCCAGTAATCTATGTGATTCAGAATCTCTTCGCCTACATTATGTTGCTCTCAGATGCTGCCAGATTCCCTTTAAAACGAGCATTGCCATTAAGCCGCTGTGCCCCTCCTCCACACGACTCACCATTTTCTCCAGCTTTTTTGGTGATTTTGGGGTATTTCTGGAATTTGATATAATAGTAGCTTTCATATTCCATGAGGACGGTTTCCAGGTCGATGTTATCGCAGACTTCAAACCTTCTCAGGCTTAGTTTACTTTCCTGCTCCAGAGCATTTGCCGAGTCCACGTAACTGGAAGAAAATGAGAATCTGGTGTCAGAGAGATCCTGGGGGAAAGCTCTGGGATCCCTCACTGAATATTGTTACTATATGGGATCCAGCACTACATTCACTGGAGATCAGTTCTCATTACCAACAGGCAGACAGGAGTGTGCTCCACTGAGGAATTAGACTCACTGGCTTTCCATTTCTCACCATTTTCTTTAGATCTCTGCTTGCTGTAGCTGAATGAGTCTTGTTTGCGTCCAGTGGCTGAAATCCCTCTATACACCTAACACTTCTCACAGCTGAAGATTTGTTACACTTGCACCCAATCAAAACAATCATCTGTGAGCTAAACAGGCTGGACCCTACCCTGACACAACTTGCCTACGGCTATGTTCAACTGCTTTTTGGAAGAAACTAATTTACTGTCAAGAGAGTTTTGGATACAAAAGTGTGAACATTGCCTTAGGGCTCCTTCACATGTCTGTACAATTCAGTCCGACGATTGCACGGACTGGACACAGTTCTCCAGACCCGAGCATGACAGCTTTAAGCTGGGTCAGACAGTAGTATAACACAGATGACAATCACATTGCACTGCCCAGCGGCTCCCCTGACCCAAGCGTGACAGCTGCCTAGTAATACATGAAGTTGTCACACTCTGGTCAGGAGAGCCGCATCCTGTCCGTGCTCTGTATATCGTTTTCAGAGTTATACAGCTATCTGACCCTGGCCTTACATAAATATATGAAGCTATCATGCTCAGGTCAGGATAGCCATGGCCAGTCCATGTGTCCCAGTCACAAGGGCAGGGGTACTCGGACAATCCGGGCAACAGTCCTTGGAAGCTGTGGCCCTGACTGGACATGTGAAAAGGGGGATATTTACAGGGGAAGTAAGAGTTTTTGTCAGAACGTCATATGAGGTTTCTATGTAAATCGGATTATGACGGCATCACCACAAGCGTAGGTGCAGGCAGAAAATAATATACTTACAGTTATGGTTATCTGCCGCGACACTACTATTACATGATTAATGAAAATGAAAATGAATGAGTGGCACTAGAAACAAGAGGATCAATGGATATGATATATAAGTGAATTGCAGAAACTGCCCTATGCTAAATATGATAAAAATGGAGATCTTAGTTCCAATAGTGGCCACTAGAGAGTAAGCTTGGCATCCACTTACAAGGAGCCTCCACTGCCAAGTCCTAACACTATGCCCTGGTGAAATTGTGAAATGTGAATGGGTTTATATGCCCAAAGAGGTAATTGGAAACAATGAATAGGTGTGTGTAGGGCTCTCACAATGGTGTCCAAGTGTGGATACCAAACTAAGGAAGGGGGAAGGGGAAATAATATAGTGGGAGCTCGTCAAAAATAAGCAATATGTAAATCGGATTATGATGGCATCACCACAAGCGTAGCTGCAGGCAGAAAATAATATTCTTATGGTGGGTTTACACACACCAATTTATCTGTTCAATATCTGAACCAATCTCTGGTTGCAGTGAAATCATGGATACATTGCTCTATGTTGTACACAGCCACAAAATGGAGCAATGTATCCATGATTTCACTGCAACCAGAGAGTTGGTTCAGATATTGAACAGATAAATTGGTGTGTGTAAACCCACCATTACAGTTATGGTTATCTGCCGCGACACTACTATTACATGATTAATGAAAATGAATGAGTGGCACTAGAAACAAGAGGATCAATGGATATGATGCATAAGTGAATTGCAGAAACTGCCCTATGCTAAATATGATAAAAATGGAGATCTTAGGTTCCACGAGCTCTCCACTATATTATTTCACCTTCCCCCTTCCTTAGTTTGGTATCCACACTTGGACACCATTGTGAGAGCCCTACACACACCTATCCATTGTTTCCAATTACCTCTTTGGCATATAAACCCATTCAATTTCACAATTTCACCAGGGCATAGTGTTAGGACTTGGCAGTGGAGGTCAATGCCTTATTACAGTGGCATATGCCAAGCTTACTCTTTAGTGCACTATTGGCTAAGATCTCCATTTTTATCATATTTAGCATAGGGCAGTTTCGCAATTCACTTATACATCATATCCATTGATCCTCTTGTTTCTAGTGCCACTCATTCATTTTCATTAATCATGTAATAGTAGTGTCGCGCAGGATAACCAATGATGTTTCTATCACAGATGACAGCGCTGCTTGTAGTAGTCCACAGGGGATAGATGGTAGAGCAGCGAGATGGAGCACTCTCCTCAGACAGAGCGGACCCTGGGGCTTAGTGGTGGTGAAGTGATGATGATGGTGGTTGTAATAGCTGAAGGGGCAGGGGTGCAGAAAGGTGCAGGACACAAGGAGGCAGGATCACAGTTCTGTACCTTTACTGTACATCATGTAGCACAGCCAGGACTTCTGTGTTGAACTAGGTGTGCGGCTTAGTCAGTCTGGAGAGGGATGGGACCACCCTGCTGGAATAAGGTGTCTTGGCCTTCCTGCTGCTTCTTATCACTTTTTTAGCCTCTGTAAGGGCCCTTTCACATCAGCGTCTTTTGAAATTCGTGGCAGATGCGGTGAAAAAAACGCATCTGCCGCGATTACCGCATACCGGCTGCACTTGCGGCACGGCTGCGGCCGCGAAAAAAAACGCGGCTGACAGCATTTTTTTTCGCAGCTGCACCTGCCGCAAGTGCCAAAACTGCACTTGCCGCACCTGCCGCAAGTCCGCCTATACCTTGTATGGCATTTACCGCAACCGCGTCGCAACCGTGCCGCAAGTGCAGCCGGTATGCGGTTTTTTCATCGCATCTGCCGCGAATTTCAAAAAACGCTGATGTGAAAGGGCCCTTTCTCCTCCAGCTTCTCCTTGGCTCTGTGGATCCTTCCAGCCAGGTAGACGGTGTGGACTCTGGGAGCAACTGTACCCACCAGTCCTCCAGCCCTCTGTGCCACTAAGCCCTGGATAGGTCCACAACTGTGCGGCTACTGCACATGAAGCCCAGTAGCCTCCAAGTTCACTGCCAGTCACAAAGATCTGGCAGCTTAGGGTTCCTGGTAACCCTCTTGCAGCATGAGGTCTGCACAACCCTCAGGCCGGCTACAGGCTGCTCACTGACTCCTCTTGCCTAATCCCTCCTTATGATAACTCCTCCCTTCAACTAGAGTCTGTCACAGCCCCAAACAGGCCTCTTGTGTTCAGCCCTCTGGTTAGAATTCAGATGTGTCGGATGCTCAGGGGAATTCCAGCAGCATGATCCTTACCCCTCTCCAGGCATGACACTGCTGGCTGTTGAGTGCAAAACCACTTGTGGCAGCTGGACTGCAGGGGCGCCACACATGCAATCCTACATTGGACCGAACTACCTGGACGTGCGAAAGGGCTCTACGGTACGTTCACAGCTGATTTTGGCTGGAATCGCTGCCGTGACTGTGCCGTGTAAAGTGCCGCACACCTGCAAGAGGAGATGCTGCAAAATCTGCAGCATTTTACAGCTGCAAGAAAGAATCTACAGTAGAAATTGACCTGCGCCTCTTAAAAGGCCCCAATCACAGCACCTAATAAAGGATGTAGCAGTGACAGGTTAGTGCAAAGAGAGAGGACGTGTGTGCTCGTAGAAAGAAAGGCCACGGAGGGTTGTGTGATCCTCCTCTGGATGACGACTTCTTACATCTTAGAAGATCACAACTGACTTTTGCTAGAAAGTTGGGTCCCTTCAGCAGGTGATATTAATAGGTGAAAAATCACCACTCTGAGGCTGCTCAGACTTCAGGAGAGGTGGGGAGTTCTCCTTCAATGGACGTCTTCCACAGAGGCTGGACAGACATCTGTCTGGGGTGATTTAGTGAATCCTGCTTTGAGCGGGGGGTGGGGGGGGTGTGGTTGGAACAGATGACCCTGGAGGTCCCTTATAACTCCCCGTTCTATGTGTCTAACAAAGAAACTGCAGCCCCAGACTGGAGATAAGTAGAATTGGTGCAAATCTGTTCATAGAAAACAGTCCATCAATTACATCAAAGATCTGTGACCCTTGAACAGGAGCTGTGAGAATGGCCTCCGACCTGACGCCATCCGCAGCTCTGCTTTTGATTAACCGGCCTACTGCGAGGCCATCATTGTGCTTGGTCAGTAATCCCAACGACAAGCAAAGAATGCCGTCACATAGGAGGCCGAGCTCAGGACCCGTCCAGCGACCACTGATTACTGATGATTATGGACTAATCGATTCAATCCATCTATAGTGACAGACACACAGGCTGCAGAATTTCATCCTTAGCAATGCAGAAGATGGCAAAACCGGTGACCACCACACAGCAAAAATATAAACAAAATTCATTGTTTTATCCTATTGACTGTTATACATGGATTTTCTGCTCATGCTTTAATCTAAATAACGTGATTGTACAGGAGGAGGAGGTGAGCTATGATATCACCTATTGTGATGATGGATCCGGTGTTATCTACTGTATATAGAGGTGTTATCAGTCATTGTACAGGAGGAGGGGGTGAGCTGTGATATCACCTATTGTGAATGGTGGATCCTGTGTTATCTACTTTATATAGAGGTGTTATCAGTCATTGTACAGGAGTAGGTGAGCTGTGATATCACCTATTGTGAATGGTGGATCCTGTGTTATCTACTGTATATAGAGGTGTTATCAATCATTGTACAGGAGGAGGTGAGCTGTGATATCACCTATTGTGAATGGTGGATCCTGTGTTATCTACTGTATATAGAGGTGTTATCAATCATTGTACAGGAGGAGGTGAGCTGTGATATCACCTATTGTGAATGGTGGATCCTGTGTTATCTACTGTATATAGAGGTGTTATCAGTCATTATCATGGGTAACAGTGATCATAACTTAATAAGCTTTCAAGTATCCTTTACTAAGACGTGTAGTAGAGGGGCCACAAGGACACTAAACTTCAGGAAGGCAAATTTCCAACGGTTGAGAGATGATCTTAGTGCAATAAACTGGACGATGTCCTGAGACATAAAAGTACACAACACAAATGGGAGATGTTTATTAGCATCCTGAATGGGAACTGTGCACAATATATACCCTATGGGAATAAGCATGCTAGAAATAGGAGGAAACCACTATGGCTAAATAAAGCGGTAAGAAGTGCAATATGTGACAAAAAGAAAGCATTTAGGGATTTAAAGCAAGTAGGTAGTGATGAAGCATTAAATAAATACAGAAAATTAAATAACATTTGTAAAAAGCAAATCAAGGCAGCAAAGATTGAAACAGAGAGACTCATTGCCAGTGAAAGTAAAAAGAATCCCAAAATATTTTTTAACTACATAAATAGTAAGAAACTAAAAAATGATGGTGTTGGCCCCTTTAAAAATAGTCTGGGTGATATGGTGGATGAGGATGAGGAAAAAGCCAATATGCTAAATGACTTTTTTTCAACAGTATTTACACAAGAAAATCGCATGACAGACAATATGATCAGTGATAACAAAAAGTCTCAATTAAATGTCACCTGCTTAAGCCAAGAGGAAGTACGGCATCGTCTAAAAATCACTAAAATTGACAAATCACCGGGCCCGGATGGGATACACCCCAGAGTGCTGCAGGAATTAAGTACTGTCCTAGATAGACCATTATTTTTAATATTTAAAGATTCCATAATAACAGGGTCTGTACCACAGGACTGGCGTATAGCAAATGTGGTGCCAATATTCAAAAAGGGGACAAAAACTGATCTTGGAAATTATAGGCCAGTAAGCTTAACCTCTACTGTGGGTAAAATCCTAGAGGGTTTTCTAAGAGATGCTATACTGGAGTATCTGAAGAAAAATAACCTCATGACCCATTATCAACATGGTTTTACGAGGGACCGTTCCTGTCAAACTAATCTGATAAGCTTCTATGAAGAAGTAAGTTCTGGACTGGACCAAGGAAATGCAGTGGATGTGGTGTATATGGACTTTTCAAAAGCTTTTGATACGGTGCCACACAAAAGGTTGATACATAAAATGAGGGCAATGGGGATAGGGGAAAATATGTGTAAGTGGGTTAAGAACTGGCTTAGTGATAGGAAACAAAGGGTGGTTATTAATGGAACACACTCAGAATGGGTCACAGTTAACAGTGGGGTACCACAGGGGTCAGTGTTGGGCCCACTTCTATTTAATATATTTATTAATGACCTTGTAGGGGGCATACAGAGTAGAATCTCAATATTTGCAGATGACACTAAACTCTGCAGGGTAATCAATACAGACGAGGACAATTTTATATTACAGGAGGATTTATGTAAACTAGAAGCTTGGGCTGCTAAATGGCAAATGCGCTTTAATGGGGATAAATGTAAAGTCATGCACTTGGGCAGAGGAAACAAAAGGTATAATTATGTGCTTAATTGTAAAACACTGGGCAAAACTGTCACTGAAAAAGACCTGGGTGTATGGGTAGATGACAAACTCACATTTAGTGGCCAGTGTCAGGTAGCTGCTGCAAAGGCAAATAAAATAATGGGATGCATTAAAAGAGGCATAGATGCTCATGAGGAGAACATCATTTTACCTCTATACAAGTCACTAGTGCGACCACACTTAGAATACTGTGTACAATTCTGGTCTCCGGTGTATAAGAAAGACATAGCTGAACTAGAGCGGGTCCAGAGAAGAGCGACAAAAGTCATTAGAGGACTAAGGGGTCTGCAATACCAAGACAGGTTATTAAACTTGGGGTTATTTAGCTTGGAAAAACGAAGGCTTAGGGGTGATCTTATAATAATGTATAAATATATGAGGGGGCAGTACAGAGGCCTTTCTAATGATCTCTTTACTCTTAGGCCTGAGACTGGGACAAGGGGGCATCCTCTACGTCTGGAGGAAAGAAGGTTTAATCATAATCACAGACGCGGATTCTTTACTGTAAGAGCAGTGAGACTATGGAACTCTCTACCACATGCTGTTGTAATGAGTGAGTCACTACTAACATTTAAGAAGGGCCTGGATGCCTTTCTTGAAAACTATAATATTACCAGTTATATATACTAGATTCTTTGATAGGGCGTTGATCCAGGGAATTAGTCTGATTGCCATATCTGGAGTCAGGAAGGAATTTTTCCCCCCAATGTGGAGCTTAGTGTTGCCACATGGGTTTTTTTTTGCCTTCCTCTGGATCAACATGTTAGGCTATGGGTTGAACTAGATGGACTTAAAGTCTTCCTTCAACCTTAAAAACTATGTTACTATGTTACTATATTATACAGGAGGAGGTGAGCTGTGATATCACCTATTGTGAATGGTGGATCCTGTGTTATCTATTGTATATAGAGGTGTTATCAGTCATTGTACAGGAGGAGGTGAGCTGTGATATCACCTATTGTGAATGGTGGATCCTGTGTTATCTACTGTATATAGAGGTGTTATTAGTCATTGTACAGGAGGAGGGGGTGAGCTGTGATATCACCTATTGTGAATGGTGGATCCTGTGTTGTCTACTTTATTTCTACATAATGGTAGTACCCTTGAAGTTTTTTCAGGATCATAATACAGATAGGTCATCAACATCAATCAGTGGGGGTCTGACACACAGCTTCAATATCTGGGTGCTGGACCCCAATGATCTGATATTTATGACCTATGGATAGTGTAATGCTGTACAACCCCTCCCACAATCCTACCACTGCTACCACAGCTAAAAGTACAGAAACCTGTATATGTGGAGACTGCAATACTCACCCCTCCTGCAGCATGTAATGCATGATGAGTATGAGCAGGTTCTTCCTTCGAGCCTCCGTTCGCTGCTCATCCTAGAAGGACATGAGATACAGTTACATAATGTGGCTGGAGAATCCCATTACCCGACTCATCTACGGCTCCTGGATTAATCACCACGGACCGCGGTAAAAATGCCCTTCAGGACTATGGAAAGCCGGATGCCAACCCTTATACCATCTAGAATTAAAATCAAGGAGGCAAAGATGAGGCGGAGATTGTACCTTATCACTAACGACACACAGGAAACAAGAGCTCGAAATTAGCTTGCTCACCTGGTTTGGTTGTGATAACCCACAACTAGCTTGAATGCCTGAGTTACTGCTGCTGCAGAACCTCCACCGCCACGTGTACATGGGAAAACAGATAGCTAAACAGGAATGGTGTCTCATGGTCAAAGAATGCACTGGGAAGACATTGCTTTATCCATCACCTCCTTTATTCCTCCACACTCTACCAACGTGTTTCGGTGCACACCTTGCACCTTCCTCAGGGTCATTCTGTATGTACACCATTTCCGTTTAGCTACTGACTGTGACTTTAATTTTAGATGTATTTGAAGGCAGAAAATCGTAACTGTAAGGAGCTAATTTGTGGCTACTGTATAATCTGAGCGGATAATGAGCGCGACGAGAGCGGAGGTTATTACTGTGCAGATAGACGGCGAAACGGCTGAGCGTTAACTAAGATAATATGTGTAAAAACTAATGACTGGGAATGAGGCCATTAAACCAAACTGCCACAAATAATTAGGAGAAAAAGGAGGAAAAACTGTAAAAGAAAAATAAGCAATTAACTCTGTCATTAAGTACCGGTTATTAACGTGAGGAAAAGCTGGAGAGTCTCCAATACAAGCGAGGTAAAGGCAGAGGAGATCTGCAGATTGGGAATCTCCGAACAAATACGTCTACACAATCGCAATAAGAAATCAGACGTAACGAATAAGAGGACAGGCTGCCGGGCGGCACTGCTATAGAGCAAACAAACAAGTGTGATAGCCAGGGCTGTGGAGCCGGAGTCATTGAGTCGACTCAGGTAACAATTCCAGATATCCAGTGACATTGAGGTTTCCATTGATGAAGAATGGCCCCACTATCTATGTACCTCATATACCACACTATACCATCAATGTTTGTGTCCCAGCAGTCTAGGAGGGATCTATCCACTGTGGGTTAGTGTCAGACCAATAGCGCTGGGTTTTGTTTGCTAACTTCACCATTCACAAAAAAGTTTCCTCTGAAGGCAATTGTCTATGCTGTGCAGATACGAGATGTGCAGCATCTGACACACCGAATCCTGGAAGCCTGTGCTGCATTTCTTCTGCGGTGTTGCTATCAGTGTGTCCAGAGTGAGAGAAGAGGGTTGTATTGACAATCCAACACCATGGGCAGCACTTTGAACACATTTTATAACTGGTCATAAACCTGTAAATAACTCATGAAAGAATAAAGTTACGTTAAAACCAAGCACACCATTGTTTTTCTTATGAAATTCTCAATAGGTTTGATGTGTCACATGACCCTCCTCCCATTGAATAAAATAAAGTTGGATCCAAAATGTCCGACTTCAAAATGGCCGCCATGGTCACCACCCATCTGGAAAAAATTTTCCCTTCCCATATAGTAACAGGAAGTTGATATCACCAACCATTCCCATTTTATTTAGGTGTATCCATATTAATAGCCCACCCTGTACTTTGAGCATGATTTAAGGTGTGATAGACATTACTCCAGCACTTGGACAAGTCTTCTTTATATAAAGTGCTGGAGTCATTTCTATGTGCTATAGGATTACAGACGTCCTCTCCTGGCACTACGGCCTCATAAGAAGCTGGTGAGCTCCACTCCACTCCCCTTCCCCTCAGCTGTTCATTATTGATGTGTGAGGCCATTTGTTAGTGACGAGGTGATTTCTCAATCCTGAAGACATCAGCAAGTGATTTTTCTACTATGCAAAAAACGGACCCATTTTTATCTGCATTTTGGATGACATTGTTATCTGTGTGTTATCTGTGTGTTATCTGTGTGTTATCTGTGTGTCAGTTTTTCCCATCAGCTTTTGTCATATGAAAAAAAAAAAAAATTAAAAAAAAAAGGTTTGACACTGTTGACCACCATCTCCTACTCTCTATGCTGCTCTCCATTGGTATAAAGGACACGGCTCTCTCCTGGTTCTCCTCCTATCTTTCTGACCGCTCTTTCAGTGTATCATTCTCTGGCTCTACTTCCTCTCCTCTTCCTCTCACTATTGGGGTCCCTCAGGGTTCAGTCCTTGGCCCTCTCCTCTTCTCTTCTCTCTCTACACAGCCCCGATTGGACCGACCATCAGCAGATTTGGCTTTCAGTACCATCTCTATGCTGATGACACACAATTATACACTTGTTCCCCTGACATTACCCCCACTGTATTACAGAATGCCAATGACTGTCTAACCGCAGTTTCCAATATCATGTCCGCTCTCTACCTGAAACTCAACCTTTCCAAAACTGAACTTCCGTCTCAGTGTGCGGCACCATGATAACGCCTTGGCAGCAGGCTCACTGTCTGGGTGTTATGTTTGACACTGATCTCTCCTTCACCTCCTGTATACAATCTCTCACCAGCTTCCACCAGAAGAACATCTCTGGAAAATGCCCCTTTCTTACCATGGAAACAAAAACCCTCACTGTGGCCCTGATCCATACCCACCTTGATTATTGTAATTCTCTATTAATTGGCCTCCCCCTCACTAGACTCTCCCCTCTCAAGTCAAGTAATGCAGCATCCAGGGTCACAAATCTGGCTAACCGTTAATCGGACGTGTCCACTCTATGCCAGTCATTGCACTAGCTGCCCATTCACTATAGAATCCAATTCAAATAGCTTGTTCTCACCCACAAAGCTCTTCATAGTGCAGCACCTTCCTACCTCTCTACCCTCATCTCTGTCTATCACCCTACCCGTTCTCGGCAGTCTACAAGTGACTTTAGACTGACATCCCCAGTAATCCAAACCTCCCACTCACGGCTCCAAGACTTATCCCGAGCTGCACCAACTCTCTGGAATGCTCTACCCCAAGAAATTAGATCTATCCAAAACTTACACAGTTTTATGCGTTCCTTAAAAATGCATGTTTTTAAGGCAGCCTATCATGATCGCTAATTGTAGTCCTTTATAGCCCATTCACAATTTCTCTGAATATAACTCAGTTAAACTCCACCAAACACAGATTGGCTGGTGGCCACTCATGCAGCCCTTACCAACCCATTTCTTCAAGATGGCTAGACCATCATTGTAAATACGCCCCTGTACTTTGTGTCACCCCCACCTCATTGTAGATTGTAAGTTCTTATGAGCAGGGCCATCATTATTTTTGCTTTAATTATTTTATTTTTTTTATAATTGTTACTTTGAATTGTAAAGCGCTGCGGAATATGTTGGCGTTATACAAATAAAGGATTATTAATATTGGCTGGGAGCCTCTATGACTTTGTTAGGAGGCATTGGCCCCTTTTGTTTCCCCGTGTTACATTTGCAGGAGGTGATTGTCTCCTTAGTTGGCTGAGCAACGCTTCCTCCAAACTGAGCCAAATCCAATCTGCCCTTTATGTAAGTCGGCCTTAGCCCAGGAATGAGCACCTGAAGAGGTCACCTTATAACCGGCAGGTGGGCTCATAATTTAATCAAACAGCGCTAAGTATGTGTTAGTGTATCTTGCAGTTATGCAGATCAAGTTCATGTGTTCACTGTTCATATACACTGTAGTGGGCTCAGAGGGCCATTGTATTTGTATGTAATCTGTATATGACCCATCCCAGGGCCGTGGGGTACCCGGTCCCGGGCGTTGTTTCACGGGGGATATCACAGGGCCTGTGCCCGACCCTGTGGCCCTGGTGGTCGCTGAAAAGGGTCAATGGGAATAATAAATATAATGGAAATAGTCTGTGACGCCACCTACAGTTCCGGTAATGTTACCAGTGCTGTGGGACGGGACCTCCGGGGTGATGGTGGAACAACAGGAAGGTTACACTCTCCGTAGGTGGAGCGGGATCCCCAGGGCAGTAGTGGAAGTTATGGTTTCAAACAATCTATGAAGGGAGCAGGATCAGGGGCCGCAATAACAGACACACACACAGGGTTGTTGTTTCCGTACCTTTACTGATGATATGAGCAAGGTGAAGTCCAGGGTACAGTCCGGTAGGCTAGGAGCAGTTTGGGATCTCCACATCCGATGAGTTATGAGGCCTCCCTTTTACGCTGTGTGTGCGCTTTGGTCATGGGCTGTCTGAAGCTAGGCCCTGAACCTCTCCTGAAGTCTTCCCTTGTATGGCAGGCTGTGAGAGCTCTGCTGCGGGCACCACTCTACCCACTATGGTCCTGGGCTCTGGTAGGTGGCTGTGCTCCAAGTGCTGCACCAGAAGACTTGAAGCCTCCCTGGTCTCCGGTCTTTACTGCTGGGCTGACTGGACCCGTGCAGTCTTAGACTCCGGTATCCGGCTGGAAAAGTAGCTCTTCTAGGGCGAACCGGCACGGCTCTGTTCCCCTTAGCTAACTCGCCTCGCCTCCGACCCTCACTCTTGGGTCCCTCACAGTGGCTAGGCTTCCCCTCTGACACAGGCCTAGCGCGGCACCATTCACCAGGTGTCTTCCTCAGTACTGCTCCATACTGAACTGCCTAACTCCGACCCCAGGCCTGAATTTATAGGGGACCTTGCCTAAAGTCAGCAAGTAGAGCTCCCCCTTCAGGTCTGGGGGTGGAAGGTGTTGTGTGTAAGTTTACCTGATGTGGAAATACTTCCTGTACCACTGCTTGAAGAAGTTGTCTTTCAGAAACTGGGTCTGGGAGTTGAGCTTCACTCCATCCTCAACCCAAAAAGGTCCCACAAGTTCATCTTTGATTATACCAGTCCATACCAGTACGCCAACTCCACTTTGCTGGCGTCTGAGTCAGAGTGGAGCTCTTTGCCCTTTACTGATCCAGCCTCTGGCCCATCCATCTAGACCTTGAACAGTCACTCTCATTTTATTAGTCCATAAAACCTTTGAAAAATCAGTCAAGATATTTCTTGGCCCAGTCTTGATGTTTTATCTTATGTTTCTTGTTCAAAGGTGGTCATTTTTCAGCCTTCCTTACCTTGGCCATGTCCCTGAGTATGGCACACCTTGCGCTTTTTGATACTCCAGTAACGTTGCAACTCTGAAATATGGCAAAACTGGTGGCAAATGGCATCTTGGCAGCTTCACGCTTGATTTTCCTCAATTCATGGGCAGTTATTTTGCGCCTTTTTTGCCCAACACGCTTCTTGCGACCCTGTTGGCTATTTGCCATTAAACGATTGATTGTTCGGTGATCACGCTTCAAAAGTTTGGCAATTTCAAGACTGCTGCATCCCTCTGCAAGACATCTCACAATTTTGGACTTTTCAGAGACCGTCAAATTTCTCTTTTGACCATTTTGACAAAGGAAAGGCATTTGCCTAATAATTAAGCACACCTTATATAGGGTGTTGATGTCATCAGACCACACCCCTCCTTATTACAGAGATGCACATCACCTGATTTACTTAAAGGGATCCTGTCACCCCCAAAACACCTCCTAAGCTCTTAAAAGCTGTCCCTAGTGCATATTAACACTTTCCCTACACTCCATTTTGCTCCTAAATGCACCTAATCAAAGTGAATAAAAACGTTTTATAAGTACCTCATTATTGATGCTAATGAGTGACTATGCTATTCATAGTCACTCATCCAGGCAGCCCCTCTTCATGATATCACGCCTATTCAGGCGTGATCTTCCTAATAGATTCAAAATCGCGCCTCTCTGCGCGCCTCCCCACTCTCCCATTACGCACGGGCTTCAGTGGGGCATTATGACGCGATTCGCGTCATTTCCTGGCGCCGGTGACGTAGTACACCCGCGCCGCTCGCTTTGAGCTTCAAGTGCCTCACTGCGCATGCGTGCGGGAGCGCACTGCGCATGCGTGCGGGAGCCGGAACAGAGCGGCCGGCGATCCGGAGACACAGGCACAGAAGAGGATTCCATTCCTCATAACAACAGTACGGCGGTCCCATTACAAACCCCTAAGGTTGCCAGCACATCTCCCACTGTACCACCAACGATTCACATACCCTCCCTACAGTGAATAAAGTATTATCATGTATATCACTACAATATTACTGTTGCAAGCCATGTTGCCTAGGCAACTATTCTGTATACACATACACAAACAAGGATATAACATATTAGGATATGCATTCATGTATATGTTGTGAGGTAGCGCCCCAGGGGAACCCGCTTGGCACGGGGAAAATGACAGCAGCGACTACATTTCAACGTAACATAAGCAGCGGATTTATTAATTTCTGTCATAAACCGCTTTCAACACATAAACCATAACACTATTTCCATTTTCACATATAATATGCATGTCCTTACATTGCATTATATGACATTACATTACAGGACATTCACATACGTTTTCCCCAGAACTTCAAGGCGTCACCCACCGACCCTTGCAGACCTCAGTCTGGTTCTAAAGACGGCTATCACCGTCTATCACCCTGACAGGGATCATTCCCCATCCTATAGCACATGAGTCATCACACATGGGCACTTTTTCATAAACCATTATGACTCATGCATGACACAGCATTCATGGCATTTTTACATACACCAATATGCTACACACTCAGGGCCCACAATAGTACCAGGAGCCCTGTCACTTAGTACACACAAGACCACCTGGCCCTTGAGCCGTCCTCGGTCTTGG
>JARQOC010000003.1:837875285-837937670 GCA_033576535.1 Allobates femoralis
CCCTGAGCCTGCGCCGTGTCCTCCATGTCCGCTCTGCCCCCCTGAGCCTGCGCCGTGTCCTCCATGTCCGCTCTGCCCCCTGAGCCTGCGCCGTGTCCTCCATGTCCGCTCTGCCCCCCTGAGCCTGCGCCGTGTCCTCCATGTCCGCTCTGCCCCCCTGAGCCTGCGCCGTGTCCTCCATGTCCGCTCTGCCCCCCTGAGCCTGCGCCGTGTCCTCCATGTCCGCTCTGCCCCCCTGAGCCTGCACGGTGTTCTGATGAAGCTGGGTGCAGACATTCGATCTGCGTTTATCACAGGAGGCAGAGATGTGTAGAGCTGGTGGTGGTGCTGCTCTTGTAAAACATGTCACTAACAGCCACAGGGGCATGATAACATTAATGGGAACACTAGGCTAGGGTCTGATTTGTGTATATAAGCTGACGAATCCGTCAAAAACGTAGTCTCTGGCAGGCGCAGCGCATAGCGATTACAGCATATAACAGGCTGCCTATATGTCTCTATGGACACCTGAAGCATAGCGCAGCCGCTGGCTCCACACACAAGTCCCAGATAAGCGCTATTGCAGAGCACACAGGAAAAGCGGTTTGCAGAGTAATCAGATACAGTGGGGGCAAAGACTCAGTGTTGAATCTGGGAAGGTGGGCAAGATCATTTTTTTTTCTTCTTTAAAACAACTGCACCTGGGTACACAACTTTTCAGAAAACCCCTTTAAGCCCCAACTACATATTAGATATCTACAGCCTCATTTAGAAGTCCATTTTTTAACATCTGAGAAAAGACTGATGGTTTAATTTTAACATTTTCTATGGGAATTCCCGCCACCTCCTGACTGACAGCAGCACATCACAGGACCCTGATGTTGAGATAGATGGCAGCACGTTAATGTGTTTTGAGAATACAGAGGGGTGGGGGCACCAAAGGACAAATTTGCACAGGGCGCCATTCAGCCTAAGGCCGGCCCTGGAGTTAACCTTTGGTGTTGTTACTGTGGCACATTAACCCCGGGTGTGCCAAAGTCACCCAACACACGGGCTCGAGAAACAGCAGCATATAGGACCCAGGCTTGCTACCCATACACCGGGAGAAGCCAGACAATGGACCGAGCTGCCCTCGTACAGCCCACGGGAAGAACAGAGGAGAGGAAAGCCTGAAAGGTTTCAGAGAGTGAAGGGTCTCAGAGAGGAAACCTGGCTGCAGAGGGTTCAGAGAGTGTACGGAGTTAACTGTGTAAAAGAACTGTACCGTGAATCGTTTGTACTGAGAAAGAACTGCAAGTAAAACCCGGTGAACCCTGCCTCAGTCTCCCGTGTGTGATTCCCTGCACATTGAACTGTATACTCATATTTCATTCTGTCAGGAGCAGCCCCGACCCACGGCGGGCTCAACCATCTTACTGCAGCATCATCCATCCATCCTCTTGGCAGCAGACAGCAGCAGCGGTGGTCCTCCATTGACCACAACCCGTGAGTGGCGTCACGACAAATCCTTGTAAATATCCCCCATTACTTGTGGGCTCGGGACACGGTCCGGACCAAGGCTGCCGTGATACCCCCCGTGATACCCCGGTCCGGTACCGAATACCCCGTCCCGGTGGCTCCACATATATATGATACACACCCCCATAATCCTCTGGCCATACTGCACTAATTATTAAAAAAAAAAAAAACTTTACTTACCTCTCCTGGTTCCCTTGCTGCTCTGGCGGTCTCCTCGGAGGATTGATTCAGGAGGAGGAAGAGGTATCGCCACCCTGCGTTCCACTGAGCACTCAAGCAGGAAGTGGGAGTATGGCGCCCCTGCGACCAGGGTGGCCACAGGTAGGAACTGCAGCAAGGCAGATAGGAGACAGTTTGTGCACCAAACACTTTCAAGCACACACACTCACCAGAGCACAACACCCAGCCCAGAGCCTGGGGCTCTAGGCGGGCAAGGGGTGGTAGGGTTTAGAGGGAAGTGGGTGGAATGTAGGTCAGGTGACGAACCAATACAAAAGGAGAACACAAGGCGGAGTTAGACAGTAGGCCAGTGGGTGCCAAGAAGCCAAGAACAGCAGAGTGACACTTTCCGGAGGGACAGAGCTCCCTGGAGGCACAGAATCCTGCGAGACACCGTTCCCTGGAGAGAAAGCCTGCTCCATAGCCTGCAGCCCCAAAGGAAGGGAAAGACTGAGACCGGACCAGTGCAGCTGGGTCCGAGGAAGACGGCAGTGCTGATAGACTACTGGCAGGACAGACTCCCCTGATGTACCCAGGTAGTTACACAGGTAGGAGAGAGCCCCGTGATCCCTTGCAAGATAGGGACATCCAGGGCTAGGCTGGGACCAGAGAGTCGGCTCTGGGTGACCATAGCTACACGCCGGTACATGGACACACCGACGGGGGACTTTGATTCCAGGTCAGAGTTCCTAACACACGGGCTGGAGGATCAGCAGCACATAGGACCCAGGCTTTCCACCCACACACATCGGGGGAAGCCAGACAAGGGACCGAGCTGCCCCCATACAGCCCACAGGGAAGAGAAGCACAGAAGAGAGCCTGAGAGGAATAGAGAAAGTGAAGGGTCTCAGAAGGGAAACCTGGCTGCAGAGGGTTCAGAGAGTGTACAGAGTTATTTGTGTAAAAGAACTGCACTGTAAACTGTTAGAACTGTGGAAGAACTTGTTAGTAAAATCCGGTGATCCCTGCTTCAGTCTCCCGTTTGTGATTCCCTGCAACAGAACTTTTATTACATCTTTCCACCCTGTCAGGAGCAGCCCAGACCCGCGGCAGACTCATCCACCATGCTGCAGCATCCATCCATCCTCCTAACAGACGTACAGTACAGCGGTGGTCCCCTCACTGACCACAACCCAAGGGTGGCGTCACGACAAACAATCCCCTGTAAATACCCCATTTACTTGTGGGTTCGGGACGCAGTCCGGACCAAGGATTGCTGTGATACCCCCAGCGATACCCCGGTCCGATACCATGTTCCCCGTCCCAGTGGGTCACACAGGAGGAGGTGGCACAGTGGAATGCAGGCCAGGAAGCTGGCAGGTCAGAAGAGGCAAGGGGCGGGAGCAGCAGCAGGAAGCAGGAGGCTTCCCTCCTCTCCCTGACACACCAGCCCTATCTGCCACGCTGTCACAGGGATGTGTGTCCTCGGGGACGCACATGCATGTGAAGCAGGCACAAAGCGCTGCGATTGGCAGGCGCAGGGTGTGTGTGGTGGCGCGGGTCCCCTATAGGTCCGGGCCCGGTCGCACCGACGTCCCCTGCGACAGTGATCGTTACGCTACTGAACATAACTGCTCTGTGACTTCAACAGAAAGACTACAGAGACCCACCCACTGGTTCTCCCCACCGCGCAATAATTGAGACCACACATGGAGTATCTTTTGAACTTTTATTGAGGGCATCAACAGAACACCACTCAAATTCTTTTCAAACAGGGTTGCTTGTTATTTTGGCCGCAGCTCCAAACCAGGCACAAATCCGCCTTAATTCTGGAGAGCCCCTGTGTGCCTAAACATTGGAGCTCCCCCACAAGTGACCCCATTTTGGATACATTTTGGACCCCCAAGAAACGTGCCTAGTTGCATAGTGAGCATTTTGAACCCCCAGGTGTTTCATAAATTGATCCGTAATAAGGGAAAAGTACTTTTTTTCACACAAATTTTCTTTTTTCATTTTTACGTATCAATTTGTGAAGCACCTGGGGGTTCAAAGTGCTCACTATGCATCTAGATACGTTCCTTGGGGGTTGTAGTTTCCAAAATGGGGTCACTTGTGGGGGAGCTCCAATGTTTAGGCACACAGGAGCTCTCCATATGCGACATGGTGTTCGCTAACAATTGGAGCTAATTTTCCATTCAAATTGTTAGCAGACACCATGTCGCGTATGGAGAGCCCCTGTGTGCCTAAACATTTCAGCTCCCACACAAGTGATCCCATTGTGGAAACTAAACCCCTCAGGGAAATTATCTAAATGGGAGGTGAGCACTTGGAACACCCAGATGTTTCACAAATTGATCTGTAAAAATGAAAAAGTACTTTTTTTTTTTTCACAAAAATTTTATTTTAGCCTAAATATGTTCATTTTTGCATGGGCAACAGGATAAAATTTTAGTGACCACATCACATTTGAAGTCCCTTTGAGGGGCGTACATGACAGAAAACACCCAAATGTGACACCATTCCAAAAACTGCACCCCTCAAGCTACTCAAAACTATATTCAAGAAGATTATTAACCCTTCAGGTGCTTCACAGGAACAAAAGAAACGAGGAAGGAAAAAATGTACATTTTAATATTTCTAACAAAAGTGTTCTTTTAGCCTCAATTCTTTCATTTTCACATGGGCAACAGGATAAAATGGATCCTAAAATTTGTTGGGTAATTTCTCCTGAGTACACCGATACCTCATATGTGGTCATAAACCACTGTTTGGGCGCACGGTAGGGCTCGAAAGGGAAGGAGCGCAATTTGACTTTTTGAATGGAAAGTAGCTCCAAAAATCAAATGGCGCTCCTTCCCTTCTGAGCAGCTCCTGGATCCTAACGTTTACCAGGATGCTCCCACCCGCATGTATGACTGAATAACGGGGCCTGTGGCTATTAGTGATGTGCTCACTGCCTCAGGCAGAACCTGGGTCCAAGGCAGACCCTGAACGCCTCTCCAGTGGAACTTGAGGACTTAAAATCCTAGCACGCTTCCGCCTGGTCTCGACTCGGCCCGCCCAGAATACGTGGGAGTGACCTAAGATCCAAATAGTCGGTCTCGATGGATCTAAAAGAAAAAAATGTTAGGCACCTTTTACTGACTTTTGACACTTCACACTTCACGCAATAACGCCCCCTTAACCTTGTAGGTACCTGTTGAGTGTTTCTGCAACCAATACTTCCCCCTCCTTCTTTTTTTTACTATGTTGAACACTGCACACCTATAAGGAAATCAATACACTGCACGCATGGATAGTGGGAATATGGGGAACTAATAACTGTCCTCTAATTGAGACTAGGCATAGGCATTAATGAACAATAGTAGAGCGAAATAAAATAAGTGAGGGGGTAGGGGGGTTTGAGAAAATAGGGTGGGTGGAAGATGGGAGAGGGGTTAGAGAAAAGAAAGGAGGAGGGAGGTTAGTTTGCCCTGCCATGGGGGGTCAGACTAGATCTGGTCTGATGTAGCGGAAGTAGGAGTCGGATTTCTACCTCCCCACTCGCTGTATCTCCTCATTTGTGAAACCGCCCTCGCTGCCTCGGTTGCCGCGTCAATGCGGAAGGTGTGGGTGCCATAATCTCCTGGCTGGAGGCCAAGGCCTGAGAGGGATGCTTTGAGCGAAGCCAAAAACTGTGCCGCCTTGAGCGGGCAACCATTGGCGTGCTCGAAGAAGAATGTTTTAAGGGCTTGGGACTCTAAATACCGCTGTAGGATAATGATGGGACAAAGCGGTTTGGGGGATGGAAAAATCGGGAACCATATGCCTCGACCAAACTGATCTGATTTAGATCACCTAATGCGAACTCTAACCCTGCCATTGCACAAAATGACGTTGTCCCGGCTCAGCCCGCCGGGGAGCCCTGGTGACCTGCTGACCAGTTTTCTGACCCACAAAGCTCCGAAGAAAGCAAGCGCGAAAGCAGCCGAAAACAGGAGGACCTTACTGTTCTCAGCGCAAATGTCGCTTGGCTGCTTTATCATGCCCGATAGTGTATCAAAAGAAATGGGCCTCCTGCTTTCAGTGCACAGGCGCTTACGTTTCCAAACTTTTATGGCCTGAGTAAACAGGAAGACCTTGGTGACGTTGGGCCAACCACAAAGTCGGAAGTGAAAGGCCAGTCCGGCGAGCCGCTGCTGCGCAACTGTTCCCGACACGCCGTTGGAAAGCAAGTGCGCTATGTATTGAGCAACGGAGTTGCAGAGGAAGACCGCAGAGACCTGGCTGGGCAGCGCTTGAGCTAGTTGAAGCCATTCTTCCCAAGCCTTACCTTACGAATGCCAAGCCGATGGAGCTAGGGAGGCCTCGACCAACAGCATCAGCTGTCCTCCGGGACCGCCCAAAGGAACTTCACTTCGGACACTCCTGACATTTGTTGTCCGCCTCTGGGTGCAATACTCGAAACCTTTGAAAATCAAAGCGTGATAAAGCATCAGCAATACTGTTGTCGATCCCCGGCGCATGCCGGGTCCTAAACCAGAGGTTACAATTGAAGCACCTAAGAACTACGTAGAGTAGCATCCTGGTAACCGGCGGGGAGAAAGATGCCAGGTGATTAATGGCATGGACGACACTAATATTGTCAGTCCAGAAGCAAATCCACTTGTTAGCCAGCCTCTCGGCCCACAGCACTGTAGCCACTATTATGGGAAGTTGCTCTAGCAGGGTGAGGTTTTTTGTCCAGTCTCACAGATGCCATGTGTCAGGCCAGTGGCTAGCGCACCAATTGGGGCCCAGGAAGACTCCAAAACCGATGGCCCCGTCCACATCTGAAAATAGATATGTCCGAGCTGGATACCTCTTGCTCTTGGAAACATGTGCATCCATTGTAGTTAGCTAGAAAGGACTTCCATATATTTAGGTCGTCCTATAGGGCCCTGGTGATGCGTATCCTGTGGTGTGGGGCAGTTATGCCCCTGGTGGCCAGGCAGAGCCTCCAGGAGAAGATTCTTCCCATGGGCATAACTCTGCAGGTGAAGGAAATCAAGCCCAAAAGGGATTGCATTTGCGCCAGGGTCACTTTGTTAACGACACAAACTCTGTCGATAAGGAATGTGGTTTTTTCAACCTTTTCCAGTGGTAACAGGAAAACCATGTGAACTGAGTCGATTTCGATCCCCAAGAATGAAAGGGCCAACCGTCTTTTCGGCTAACAGCGGTACCCCGAACCTGTCCTCTATGACCTGAAAAGACTCTAACGCGGTGGCGCATGCCCCAGAGTTGGCGGGGCCTACGAACAGGAAGTTGTCTAAATAATGGGTGACTGATTTTATCTTGGAGATGTCCTTAACCACCCATTCCAAGAAAGAGCTGAAGAGCGTGAAGTGTAAGCACGATATGGAGCAACCCATGGGAAGGCACATGTCATAAAAGAATTCTCCTTCAATGGAACACCCCAGTAAGTGGTGGCATTCAAGGTGTACCGGTAACAGGCGAAAGGCTGACCCTATGTCTGATTTTGCTATCATTGCTCCCTGCCCTGCTTCCCAGACCAGGGACACCGCTTTGTCTAAGGAAACGTATGAGACTGCCGACTCCTCAGCGTGGATACTGTCATTCACTGATTTCGCTGCTGGGAAGAACAGGTGGTGGATCAGGTGGAACTGGCCATTTTCCTTTTTTGGAACTACTCCTAGGGGTGAGACTCTGATGTTATAGAACGGTATACCTTTAAATGAGCCTGCCAGGCGGCCTAGCGTTACTTCCTTCTGTACCTTGCTCGCCAGGACCTCGGAGAGTTCTCAGGCAGATTTGAGGTTGGGAGAACACGAAAGGGATGAAAAACCAGTGGGCGAAACAGTTTGTGATGGTGGCGGCCGCTGCATTATTGGGGCAACGCTTTAGCCACGGCTCCATCTCTTGCATGTTCACCAGGTTCCTTGGAACCTGCAGCTTTGGTGTGGAGCCTGGACGGCAGCTTATCGCATTTGGAGGAGGGGTGGTTGCCCCCGCACAACGAGCATCTGTGCTTGTATTTGCAGAGTCCTTGGAACTGCAGTGGCCTTCGTTAAAAAGCCCTGGTCTGCGAACGTTGGCTGCTGCCTATGCCCCGTGTTGGGATAAAAAGGATGATGTCCCGGGAAAGGGCTGGTAGGCCCTTTGAGCCATCATACGTCTGAACAACGAATCCATGGCCTTGACGCCCCAGTCTAGCTGGGGTTGAAGTAGCAAGTGACGACAGAATTCCTCATCATACTTCCACCACATGGAGCCCCATGAGTTTTATAGGAGTTGTAGATGGTGTCGCAGTACGTGAAGAGCTCTGAGCAGCGCTCGGGGTGTTTTTGACCCATCACGCACTCCAGGACGAAGAAGGCCTGGAGCCAATTGTTAATGCTCTTGGCCACCTTGGTCTAAATTTCTGGAGGGTGGTCTATGCCCCGATTCTCCCTATCGATCGTGTTTTGATCTGCCGATACTAGGGACCAGATGTCTATGTAGTTATTTGCCCAAATGTTTTGTATGGTCTCTGGGGTTAAGTGCATCCCTAGCGGGGATACGCCAGAGTAGAACATGTCCCTATGTAGGTCGGGACGCTGCGGTTCTGCGAGGAGTAGGGCAAAAGAAGGGTTGATTAAAACTTTTCCGCCGGATGTGGTACCCGCTTCCCCCGCCACCCCTGGATGGGTCACCCCGACCCAGGCGCTGGCAAAGCCATACTCACTGGTCGATGTCATTGCGAGGACCGATGGTGAGGCGTCCTGGAGCTGTTGTTCCGTTGCTGGCCGGTCGGTGATGTGGTGCTGTGAGGACTTTCCCCGTGGATGGCCTCTTAGTGAGCGGCTTCAGCGTGATCCTGACGATGAAGCGCTGGAGGACATGTGATACCTCCTGCGGGATGACCTGCCGCTACGTTTGGAGGAGCGAGAATGGCGATGATGACGTGCGCCTCTGGGGGAGCAAAGGTGTCGATCATGACTCCCGCGGCTCCTGCTGCGGGAGGTGGATGATGATCTCCCAGAGTGGCGGGCCCTGTGGGACCCCCGACGGGATGGTGATGTAAAAGGCTAACCTGTTACCCCATGTGGGGGCAGGGGCTGCCTTGGGGTGGTGTGCTCATGGACGGGTGGCAGAGTGGGCTCAGGGTGTGCATGTGGGGTTCCACAGAAGGTGAGCCCTAGTGTCATTAGTGCACCGCTGGCTTCCCGCTCTTGCTGGCCCCCTATTGCCTGCTCCGGGGGTAACATGGAGCATGGGGGGTAAGGGTCAGAAGGGGGTCCTCGGCCTCTTGAAGCTCCAGGCCCTCAGGGGAAAAGCCTGGGAATGGTGGATGTAGTTGTCTCCATAATGCTGGAGGGAGCCCGCATGTGAGGGGCTCCTCAGCTGAGGAACTTATGCTTTCTGATGTTCCCATGCATGCCTTTTCACTGTCTTGGGGCCCGACAGCTTCTGCTGCAGGACAGTGTTCCCTGCCTTGCGCTTGTCCTGCTTCCTCTGATGGATGTGGGCCCCTGGGAGATGTGCATCTTCCCCTGACAGGGCCCCACCACCCCTGTGGGGTCTTCCCTCCCCCTCCCCCCGCTTTTTCTTCTAAGGGTGCTTTCACACAGCGTTTTTCTGCAATCCGACGCTGTCCGTTGAAAATCGGACAGCATTTGTTCCAGGGGCGGACTGGCCCAGGTGGCAGGGGGACAAGTGCCCCCTGGGCTGGTGGTATAGCCCACATCTAGGGCCGCCCCCCCTCAGAAATGCGATGCAGCCGCAGGCGGCGGCGGGGAGACGGTAAGTGAGCCTCTGCCAGCAAACCCCCGCCCCCCCCCCGGTCATCAAAAATTTCTGCTAGCACTCCCCTCCCCAGGGTCATCAAAAATTTCAACTTGCATCCCCCCCTCCCCGGTCACCCGGGGCCAGAGGCACCAGCCAGCACCTGATCGGATCCGATTTGGCCCCCATGTTATTCTATGGGCACAGATCGGATCGGATTTGCCCTTAAGGGCATCCGATTTTTGTCGGATCCGATTCTGTCCGATTTCTTGCAGACTGCTGCGATTTTGGGCACTGCGGATCAAATCGGACCGAGTTGGATCCAACCTGATCCGCGCCAAATAACATGTGGCCTAAGGAGCACGGGTCCGAGGAAACAGATGATCGTTCCTTGGACCCGATTTTAGTGTACTGGGAGCCATCCCACCGACCTCCAGAGGGCTGTAGCGGCGCTGGTGATCCCTCACCAGACACAGCAGGTGGCGTCACGAAGACAACTTTGTAAATAAAGTCCCTGTAAATAATCCCCTTTTCACTGACCCCCCAAGGCTACAGCCTCCGGCAGCCACCCTTGACATCCCAGACTGTAAACGTGCCCGAGCCCTGAGTACCCTGCCCTGGGCGAGTCAGAAACACATTACAAGGTATATACTACATGGTACCTTACTCCATACAGACTTCACCAAATATACCCACAGAACTCTCCTCTATGCTGGAGAGACTGTTCGGAAACAGGCACATTATCACATGTCTTCTGGAGCTGCAAGAAACTCCAAACATATTGGTCCAAAATTCAATCGCTAACAAATCGTGTTACTAGACTTTGCATACAACTAACAGAAGAATTCGTCGTGTTACTCGTAGGTGTTGACCAACTACCAACTTGGCACAAAGCAATAATTATACACATCATCCTTGCAGCCAAAAACAACATTGCAGCTAAATGGAGAAACGATCTTCCTCCAAGAATTGAAGAAACAATAGAAACAATCGCCTGTCACAATGCATTCGAATTCTCTTATTCACTCCGGAATAATCTCTTGAACAAATACCATTTGAAATGGAAAGATTGGAACCTCTTATTTCTCCGATCCCCTATCGGCGCGAGAGACCGGAACTCCACAGAGACTAAAGGCCCCGTCACACGTGTCAACCAAGGCTGCGATGTCTGAAGCGATTTGCGGGTGCGCACTCGCTTCCGACATGGCAGCCTTGGTGTCACACGGCAACATGTTGCCGGTGACGCCGTAGCGATGTGGGTGGAGCCATTGCCCAGCCCAGCGAGCGATCCGCAGCAATACAGCGGTATAGGCTGGATCGCCGCCAACATCGCTATTGCGGTGTCAGACGGCGCGATCCGGCCTAATCGCTGGTTGCAGATTAACAGGTTTACATTCATGCTCTTAAACCTGTCAACCTGCGACCAGCGATAAATCGCAGTTGTGTCGCACTGTCACGCAGCACGACGCACTTGCGAAATCGCTAGCGACATCGCTGATGCGTCACTTTTTGGCGATGTCGCTAGCGATATTGACACATGTGACAGGGCCTTAATACATAAAAATTAGCCTACACGTAGTCTAGTAGAGTAAATATATTGGAGACTGTTAATTAACAGAACAAACAAAATATACCAATCTACTAACCACTAGTATTATTATTATTATTTATTTATATAGCGCCATTAGGTGCCATGGCGCTTTACATGAGGATGAGGGAGACAAGAACAAGTACACTAAATCTAGGCGATCCGGACGTACAGGTACAGGAGGGGCAGGGACCCTGTCTACGAGGGCTCACAGTCTAAGAGGGGCGGGTTAGGATACAGTAGGATGGGGGAATGTCAGGTATGGGGCGGTCGCCTGGGTCTCATGGCAGGTTGTAGGCTTGACGGAACAAGTGAGTCTTTAGGTGACACTTGAAGCTACTCAGGGTAGGAGAGTGTCTGACGTGTTCGGGCAGGGAGTTCCAGAGTAAGGCAGATGCCCGGGAGAAGTCCTGGACTCGGTTCTGCGAAGAGGTGATGAGGGTGGAGCAGAGGAGGAGTTCTTGGGAGGAGCGGAGGTTGCGTGAGGGTAGGTATCTGGAGACCAGGTCGGAGATGTATGGTGGGGCCAGGTTGTGTATGGCTTTGTACGCCATGATTAGTGTTTTGAATTGGGATCTCTTGGAGACGGTGAGCCAGTGAAGGGCTTGGCAGAGGGGGGAGACAGGGGAGTGGCGGGAGGACATGTACTGAGTCGGGCAGCGGAGTTGAGGATAGACTGGAGAGGTGTGAGGGAGTTAGTCGGGAGGCCATTGAGAAGGAGGTTGCAGTAGTCAAGGCGGGAGATGATAAGAGCATGGATGAGTGTTTTAGCGGTGTCGTGGGTGAGGAAGGAGCGGATCCGTGAGATGTTCTTGAGCTGGAGCCGGAGGGATGTGGTGAGGGCCTTGATGTGGGGCTTGAAGGATAGGGAGGAGTCATGGATTACCCTGAGGCACTTGGCTTGGGGGACTGGGGAGAGGGCGCAGTCGTTGATGCAGATGGATAGGTTGGGAGGTGGGGTGGAATTCCTTGGGGGGAAGACTATGAATTCAGTTTTGTCCATGTTGAGTTTAAGGAAGCGAGCAGAAAAGAAGGATGAGATGGTGGACAGGCATTGTGGGATTTTTAAGAGTAGGGAGGTGATGTCAGGGCCGGACAGGTAGATTTGGGTGTCGTCGGCGTAGAGGTGGTACTGGAGCCAATGGGACTCAATGAGTTGCCCTAGGCCGAGAGTGTAAATGGAGAAAAGTAGGGGTCCCAGGACCGAACCTTGGGGGACACCGACAGAAAGGGGGTAGGGTGAGGAGGAGGTGTGGGATTGCGAGACGCTGAATGAAGGTCCGGTGCGCTAGGTATGAGGAGATCCAGGAGAGGGCAAGGTGGGTGATGCCAAGGGATTCCAGTATCCGGAGAAGAAGGGAGTGGTCAACCGTGTCGAAGGCGGCAGACAGGTCAAGGAGTAGCAGGATGGAGTAGTGGTGTTTGTTCTTGGCGGTCAGTAGGTCGTTGGTGACTTTGGTCAGGGCTGTTTCGGTGGAATGGAGGGGTCGGAAGCTGGACTGTAGGCGGTCGAAGTGGGAGCACGAGGAGAGGTGAGAGGACAATTCGGAGTGGACGTGCTGTTCAAGTAGCTTAGAGGCGAATGGGAAAAGAGATATGGGGCGATAGTTAGAGACAGAGGTAGGGTCAAGTGAGGTTTTTTTTAGAATGGGCATGATTAGGGCGTGTTTGAAGGCCGAGGGGAAGGTACCAGTGCTAAGTGAAAGGTTAAAGAGGTGGGTGAGGGCTGGGATGAAAATGGAGGTGTGGCTCGGAATGAGGTGGGATGGGAGCGGGTCGTGGGCGCTGGTGGTGAGGTGTGATTTTGACAGGAGGGAGGAGAGTAGTGTCCAAGACTCTTCCCCACCCCCCACCCCCCCTCAATACAGTCATGGGCGGGGAACTCGAGTTTTCCATCACAATTTGTATAGTTTTCATAAATCTGTATTATAGTCTACAGGTTGGAGTCATCCTTTTCCCTTCAGCTTATCACCAAGCCATTTCTGTACCAGAATCCCAAAGATTCATAAATCTTTACAGTTTTAGATGTTGACTGTTAGAATGCTTATTACTTTTTTTTGCTTTGATACATATGACAACAAATCCTTAATGAATGGACTTTACAATTGTATAATGTGCATGTCTAGTAGAACCTCTGTAATATTAGATTGAATGCCATTTTCGACGTCTATGATCAACCTGTCATCTTACGTTTGCTAATTTAAAACCGAATCATTGAAATAAAAAAAATGCTGCAAAACCGTACAATAATTCACATAATTTCTGCATCAAATCTGCAAGGAAAAAATAAGCAACTTGTGCCCAGCACTTCAGAATTCTCATAGACTTTACTGGCATGGGGATAGGCATGCTGTTTTGTGACAAAACTGCAGCAAAAACCTCACTGTGTGCACATGGCCCGATGGTACGTACGTTCCCACGATCAGTGTTTGCAGCGTTTTAGACGCAGCGTGTTTTCACTGTGTGTTATACAGTACAAGCACAGAGGATGGATTTATAGAGATCTCGTGCCCACTGTGCTCGCTTTCTCCGCAGCGTAAGCTGAATGGCGGGGCGGCTTCCACAGTCACAGCATGTCAATTTATTTCTGCGGGGAACACTTGCGTCTTTGCAGGAGACGAGACCTTGTATCCAGAACGCAGTGTCTCCAGATAATGGGAACTTAGCCTTACTCGATGGGATTTCCAAGAGACAGAGGAAAAAAAAAGAGTCCATACTCAGCAAAACTGTGGGAAAATGCGGTGTCGTCCCCATGTATGTACAGGACCTGGCAGAGGATGGCATGGTGTAACTGTGTGACACTGATAAAGGAGGACCCCAAACCTCAAGCAGTCTGCCTTGTGACAGATAAATGTCCGGTTATATGGTCTATTGCCCGAATCAGCAAATTACATGCTGAAAAAGTAAAAACCAGCACCCTATGTGTGGTTACACCCAATACACCCAGAGCAGAAATCCACTTCATCAGTTACTATAAGAACTGTCTACATCAGAGTAATGGATTTATTTTATATGGAAACCTAAAAAGAAAGTGTCAACATGTTTGAAACAGCGCCACCCTTGCCCTTGGACTGTGTCTGTACCAAACATGTACAGTTGTGGCCAAAAGTATTGACGCCCCTGCAATTCTGTCAGATAATACTCAGTTTCTTCCTGAAAATGATTGCAATCACAAATTCTTTGGTATTATTATCTTCATTTAATTTGTCTTCAATGAAAAAACGCAAAAGAGAATTGTCCTAAAGCCAAATTGGATCTAATTCCACACCAAACATAAAAAAGGGGGTGGACAAAAGTATTGGCACTGTTAGAAAAATCATGTGATGCTTCTCTAATTTGTGTAATTAACAGCACCTGTAACTTACCTGTGGCACCTAACAGGTGTTGGCAATAACTAAATCACACTTGCAGCCAGTTGACATGGATTAAAGTTGACTCAACCTCTGTCCTGTGTCCTTGTGTGTACCACATTGAGCATGGAGAAAAGAAAAAAGACCAAAGAACTGTCTGAGGACTTGAGAAACCAAATTGTGAGGAAGCATGAGCAATCTCAAGGCTACAAGTCCATCTCCAAAGACCTGAATGTTCTTGTGTCTACCGTGCACAGTGTCATCAAGAAGTTTAAAGCCCATGGCACTGTGGCTAACCTCCCTAGATGTGGACGGAAAAGAAAAACTGACGAGAGATTTCAACAGAAGATTGTGCGGATGGTGGATAAAGAACCTCGACTAACATCCAAACAAGTTCAAGCTGCCCTGCAGTCCGAGGGCACAACAGTGTCAACCCGTACTATCCATCGGCGTCTGAATGAAAAGGGACTGTATGGTAGGATACCCAGGAAGACCCTACTTCTTACCGCGAGACATAAAAAATCCAGACTGAGGTTTGCCAAAACTTACCTGAGAAAGCCTAAAACGTTTTGGAAGAATGTTCTCTGGTCAGATGAGACAAAAGTAGAGCTTTTTGGGCAAAGGCATCAACATAGAGTTTACAGGAGAAAAAAAGAGGCATTCAAAGAAAAGAACACGCTCCCTACAGTCAAACATGGCGGAGGTTCCCTGATGTTTTGGGGTTGCTTTGCTGCCTCTGGCACTGGACTGCTTGACCGTGTGCATGGCATTATGAAGTCTGAAAACTACCAACAAATTTTGCAGCATAATGTAGGGCCCAGTGTGAGAAAGCTGGGTCTCCCCCAGAGGTCATGGGTCTTCCAGCAGGACAATGACCCAAAACACACTTCAAAAAGCACTAGAAAATGGTTTGAGAGAAAGCACTGGAGACTTCTAAGGTGGCCAGCAATGAGTCCAGACCTGAATACCATAGAACACCTGTGGAGAGATCTAAAAATGGCAGTTTGGAGAAGGCACCCTTCAAATATCAGGGACCTGGAGCAGTTTGCCAAAGAAGAGTGGTCTAAAATTCCAGCAGAGCATTTTAAGAAACTCATTGATGGTTACTGGAAGCGGTTGATCACAGTTATTTTGGCTAAACCAAGTATTAGGCTGAGGGTGCCAATACTTTTGTCTGGCCCATTTTTGGAGTTTTGTGTGAAATGATCAATGTTTTGCTTTTTGCTTCATTCTATTTTGTGTTTTTTCATTGAAGACAAATTAAATGAAGATAATAATACCAAAGAATTTGTGATTGCAATCATTTTCAGGAAGAAACTGAGTATTATCTGACAGAATTGCAGGGGTGTCAATACTTTTGGCCACAATTGTATACTTTTACTGTTATATAAGTAGTGAAAAAAATTGTGAAGCTTTTAAAGAAAAAGAATTGCGCATTTGTTGGCATTTTCCGTGACCCTTAGCGTTCTCATTTTTAGGGCCATGTGATGAGTTATTTTTTGCGCCTTGAGCTGACATTTCTAATGATACCATTTTTGGGTAGATGGGATATTTTGATTGCCTGTTATTACATTTTCATTGTGGCAAAAAAAAAAAAAAAAAGTTATTTTATCGTTTGGACTTTTTTTTTCTGTTATAAAATATACCGATCTAATTAATTAAGTTTATATTTCGATAGATCGGCCATTTCTGATACCAAATAAGTGTATTTTTGTTTTCATAGTTTTATTTTCATTGGGCAAAAGGGGGGTGATTTGAAATTTTATGTTTTTCTGCAGTTGTTTTTTTCAGTAGTGAAAAAAAAAAAGATAGAGGCAGAACCAGACAACATTCTATGGAGGAGGGGGAGCTAGAGGCAGAACCAGACAACATTCTATGGAGGAGGGGGAGCTAGAGGCAGAACCAGACAACATTCTATGGAGGAGGGGGAGCTAGAGGCAGAACCAGACAATATTCTATGGAGAGGGAGGAGCTAGAGGCAGAACCAGACAACATGCTATAGAGAGGGAGGCGCTAAAGGCAGAACCAGACAACATGCTCCGGAGGGGAAGGAGCTAGAGGCAGAACCAGACAATATGGTTTGGACAGGGAGGAGCTAGAAGCAGAACCAGACAATATGCTATGGAGGTGGAGGATCTGGAGGCAGAACCAGACAACATTCTATGGAGGAAGAGGAGCTAGAGGCAGAACCAGACTAGATTCTATGGGGGAGAGGAGCTAGTGGGAGATCCAGACAATATTCTATGGAGAGGAGGCGCTAGAGGAAGAACTAGACAAGATTCAATGGAGGGGAGTTGCTAGAGGCAGAACCAGACAACATTCTATGGAAGGGGAGGAGCTAGAGGCAGAACCAGACAACATTCTATGAGGGGGAGGAGCTAGAGGCAGAACCAGACTACATTCTATGGAGGAAGAGGAGCTAGAGGCAGAACCAGACTAGAATCTATGGGGGAGAGGAGCTAGTGGGAGATCCAGACAATATTCTATGGAGAGGAGGCGCTAGAGGAAGAACTAGACAAGATTCAATGGAGGGGAGTTGCTAGAGGCAGAACCAGACAACATTCTATGGAGGGGGAGGAGCTAGAGGCAGAACCAGACAACATTCTATGGAGGGGGAGGAGCTAGAGGCAGAACCAGACAATATTCTACAGAGAATGAGGATCTAAGAGGCAGATGTTTTTTGTGCAAAATAATCATTCTATTCTATTATAACTAAGAACAGTCAGTTACTATGCAATGCTGAGCTCTGCAGTTAGTATATATATAATAATCTTTTTATATATATATATATATATATATAGCCCAACATATGGAGCCAAGACCAGCCGAAGGGTCCTCTGATCCGAAACGGTGCCGTCGTCTGCACCCCCGACACCCCCGTCCCTGCACCCTGTACTTTAAAGCTGAATAAAGTCGTCCATTGGCGAAAATCAACAACCGGGTGAGTGCCTCCTTCTTCACTTCATGAGTTACTATGCAATGCTGAGCTCTACAGTTAGTATATATATAATAAACTTTATATATATATATATATATATATATATATATATATAGCCCAACATATTCCGCGGCGCTTTACAATTCAGAGGTTCATGTACAAATAGTCATTAATAAAATAGTTATAGATAATAATAATGAGGACCATGGTGGTAAGAGCATACAATCTACAATGAGGTGATTGTGACACAAAGTACAGGTGCTTATCTCCTTCGATAGCTCAGCCATCTTGAGGAAATGGGGATAGATAGAGGCTGTTACCAGACAATATTTGTAATGATATTGGGTGCTGTGGAAAGTTTGATGGAGAATTATGTTCAGAAAAATAATGAATGTAAAGGACTTCATTTAGAGAACATGATAATGTGTTTTTAGGAGGGCTAAAGCTGTGTAAATTGTGTTTAGTCCTAATTTTTTGGGGTAGAGCATTCCAGAAAATTGTTGCAGCCCGGGAGAAGTCTTAGAGCCGAAGTGGGAAGTTCAGATTAGGGCTCATGTTAGTAGAAAAGCTCTTGTGGATCGTAGAGAATGGGTAGCTGATAGACAAAGATGAGGAGAAGTTGTGGGGGGGGGGGGTGCCACACTGTGGAGAGGATGGGTAGGTGATAGAGAGGAAGGAAGAGATGCATTAGGGTGCCGCACTGTGAGGACAGGTAGTTGATAGAGATGAGGGAAGTGATATAGGGGGGGTGCCGCACTGTGGGAAGGTGTGGCACCCCACCGGTCTTTACCCAAGCCACGGGTGTAGTATTCCTGTGGTCGGGCGATGGGGATGGTAAGTGTGGAATCCTTACCAAACACCCAAACATGTAGACCCTAGTTAGGGACCATGGGTGGGGTGGACCCGCTGTAGCGAGGACCCAGTCCAAGGGAGAATAGGAAGTTCTGGGTAGAAGGAAGTGAGAGCAGTTGGAGTTAGAAGTCGAGTCAAGTGGGAAGGAGACTCAGTAGTGCGGTGTGGAGCAGAGAACAGCGAGAATGTAGAGCACAGTGAGAGAGAGTGGGAGACGGAGGAGAGCAAGGTGGCTCTACAGCAGGAGAGAGACGCAAGCTTGGAACTGAGAACCAGGGGACTAGAGCAGAAAGAGGCTCCTCCCATGAACAGAAAGGAAGGAACCCTAGGGGCACCAGCGGAGCGAGAGCGAGAGTGGCCCGTGCTTACGAATCCAGGACTGGTGATACCAGGCGGAGTTGTTACGTCCGGAAGCAGTGACCGGCCCTGACCGTGGTGCGGGAGTGCAATACCCAAACTGCTGAATCAGAGGCCACTAGCCTCATAGGAGCTGTGGCTCACACCTGGCGAATTCCCCGAGAAAGCAGCCGGATAAGGGTCAGGGACAGGTACTGGTTGCCTGACAATACTGCTGCTGGATCGGCGCTCTGCGTGCAGAGGAGCTGAAAGAAGCAGGCAGACAGAAGCGCTGAGGAACAGGACCAGAGAAAGGCAAAGAGAGGCACACCACCGCGGTTCTCATACTTGCCACTCCAGTTTCTCAAAGAGTACACAGGCCGGAGCTTGCAGCGTTTTTTTTTCGCGGCCGCACCTGCCGCAAGTGCCGAAACCGCACTTGCCGCACCTGCCGCACCCTTACCGCAAGCCCCATAGACATTGCATGGGGCTTGCCGCAAGTGTTATGCGGTAATCGCGGCAGATGCGGTTTTTTAACCGCATCTGCCGCGATTTGAAAATACCGCTGATGTGAAAGGGCCCTAACATCGTATGAAGTTGTCCTGATTCACTTAATGCCTGTGATGTCAAAGTGAGATTATCATTTTCCCTATGTTTGAATGGGCTGTAACCCATCTGAACATAAGAGAAAAAATTCAGACTGTGGAGTGCTGAGGCCCTCTAGTGGTTAAAGTATTAAAAAAAAAATGTGAAAAAAAACCCTGACAATTCAAATCACCCCCCTTTTGTCCCATTGAAAATAAAACTTATTACATTTTTAAAAATACACGCTTTCAAAAATGCCCGATTTATCAAAATATTAAATCAGTTAATTAGATCTGTAAACTGCGCAACGGGAAAAAAAGTCAAGACACCCAAATAACGTTTTTATGGGCGCTGCAACATTGCTATAAAATGCAATAGCGGGCAATCAAAACAGCGGATCCTCCCAAAAATGGTATCATTAGATACATCAGCTCAAAACGAAAAAAATAAGCAATAACAGCCCCAGATCCTGAAAAATGAGGACGCAACAGGAGGAATCATTATAAACCATGGATTCTCATTCTCTCTGAATCATAAAGACTCACACCAAATCTATAAAGAAAATGGACAATGGTCATTCCCCCTACCTCCCCTGAGGGGTATGGCTGAGCCACATTGAAAGCTCAGTCCTGGTTTTTTTCTGATGTTGAAGAGACTGGAGTGTGCAGTCTACAGATGGTGGAGTTCAGCTGAGGAGTAGCTGGAGTTTGCTGTCAGGCAGTACAGGCGGACCTGTACACATCCGAGCTGTGTATATTTGTTGTTTTTGTTTTGCCTTTTATGCCAGCTTTTCTGAATTTCCATTTGGTTACTTGTCTCCTGACAAGTTAGTGGAGCCACACCCTTCCTTGACTGGGCAGAGCTGTTAAAATGCACCCCATTTCAGTGAGTCCATCTTTAGAACCCGGTCATACACGGCATCCTGCTTCTTATGAGGTCAGTTGGCATAGTAGCAGGTCATAATACGGTTAGTTTAGGGACCGTCACGAAATGGGTCACCTTGAAGAGGTGGGATGGTCATCAATGAATCCAAACTATATAGAAAAATGCTTTTATTTTAAAGATTTTTTACTATATATTTTGCCATTGTGTAGCTCTGCACCATTGCTACTGCAATGCTGACCAACGAGGATCATCCTCTCCTTGATGTGAATCACCCTGGGGCCTATGGGAACTCGGAATCAGGGCGTGGAGTTAGAGGGATGTCACGGGTGGCCCGCCCGGACCCATAGCCCTGTGTGGTCAACTGGAAATTGGGGAAAAATGAAAGGGATGAGAGAATAAATGTCTTGTGACGCCACCTGCAGTTTCTGATGATCTTCACCAGCGCAGTTGTCAGACCGCCGGGGATGATGGTGTTGCAGCTTGGGTGGTGTAGCTCCCTGCAGGTGGAGCGGAGTTCCCGGGGCAGGGTGAAGTAGCACTTGATGTCGTAGTGCTGGCGGCAGACTGCGCAGCAGTTTGTGTAGAAAGGAGACACGGAAGCCTTGTGACTCTATACTGGTACTTTACTGGAACCGGTTCAGATGACACTTCAGGTTACAGTTCACACAGTCTTTGCGTGGGTAGCTGACCGGGTAGTCACTGGGGAGAATAAAGTCCTTTTGAGGCTCCCGTAGTATACCTTCTTTTGTTTTCCTTATTTCCCACTGTTCTGACCTGCGCCTCCTCACTATCTTTGCGCTGCCTGCACAGACCACTTGTCTACCAGGCCCGTTGGGTGTTATGAGTTACCCTTCTCTCTAAGGGGCTCAACCTGGTTTGGAGTCCCTGGTGGGGCTGCACGTTCTGGACGGGGTCGGGGCAGATATTTCTGCCCTCGACTGCCCGGTGTAGATGGCTCAGGGGTGAATTCGCCTGTACCGTGACTCGGAGACGGCACTCCATTGGTGGACTAGGATTCCCCCAGACCTGTCCGGTGGTCTGGCACTGGGTTTCCTCTTTCTTTCCTGGGCTGCCCTTTTCCCTCTCAGGCACCCTCCCTGGGAGACCCCTCTAGGGCTCCCTCCTTGCTTCTTCACTCAGTACGGACTAGATCCAACTGTCTGACTTCCCGCTTCTCCATACCCTAACTCTCCTCCCCCTGGGACCGGTTACTCTGGTGACGGGTTGCCAATTGGTCCCCTAGTCTAGGTGTAAGGATGCCGGGATGGGAGCTTCAGGTTGACTTTACACCCCCTAGTGACACGAATACCACACACTCCGTTGTGGGTGCAGTACCCCTACTGTGGCGCACTGACCAGTGGGGCGCCACAGATGTACTCCAGTATCCAGCACAAAAATCTCATGTGAGTAGATGATGGGGTCAATATTGGGTGCTCCAGGCTGATATCTGTAACACACACCAAATATAGGAAATTAATAATTAAATTAATAGAAACAGCCTCTACTGCCCAATGAATATCCATCATTGTGGCTTTGGCTTCAGAAACTACAGCTTATAATTACAGCTGGTCATGTATTCTTACTGCTGCCCCCACTAGAGGTGGTGTTACAGTATTAGTAATATTACATGTTGGCAATACTTGGTAGTTTTTTGTTTTACTCCATAGAAAGTAGTATTGAGCTGGAGACCTTCTCCGCTATACCTTTCATGTGCCCAATTAGGACCTATACAGCGCCGGACTGGGGTGTCTGGGGCCCACCAGGAAAATTGACTCCAGGGGCCCACCCACCCGGGACCACCCACCCGGGACCACCCACCCGGGACCACCCACCCGGGACCACCCACCCGGGACCACCCATTCTTCAGCTATATGCAAATACCTGTTATCTGTTATACCCATCATAGTGTAGCGTGGACTGTAAAACCCAGGCGGCTCCTGCACATCACTGTGTGCTTACCATCAGGGCTGTGGAGTCGGAGTCGGAGTCGTGGAGTCGGAGTCGCTGCCCATTTTGGTGGAGTCGGAGTTGGAGTCGGTAGAAAATGTTCCGACTCCTAAAATATATAATAGAAGTTCAATGCAGAATGTGCTGAATATTATTATTATGATTTATTATTATGTTCAAACTAAATATCTTGATTATTATGTCATTATAATGACTAAAGCCTAATGTTACCATTGACCTACAATAATTTTATCACTTAAAAACGAGCCATGACTGAAGGAGTCGGAGTCGGAGTCAAAGGAGTCGGAGTTGGAGTCGGAGTCGGAGCCAGGGAAATTCAGGAGTCGGAGTTGGAGTCGGTGGTTTGATTTACCGACTCCACAGCCCTGCTTACCATTACTGCGATGTACATTTACTGTAGTTTGCATTAATGGGATTTTTTGGTGAACACAAGTTCTCAGCGATCCACAGGTTAGGAAGGTGATCACTTATTTATTGGTGGAATCAGCACCATCAGAAGAATGTGGAGCTTTGAGTATTTGGTGAGTTTTTTACCTCAGTATTTGTAAGGCTGGCTTCACACTGCGTGTGTGATCCGATCCGTGGCTGTCCGCTTGAGGCAGACAGCCGCGGACCGGATCAGCAAACAGGACTGGGGGGCTATTATGCCCTCCGTTCCTGTGTGCAGCGCACACAGCTCCCACTGCTGATAGGTGAGGACCGCGGGCGCCGCGGTCCTGACCTGTCAGCGGCTGCAGCTGCGTGCGCTGCACACAGGAACGGAGGGCATAATAGCCCCCCAGTCCTGTGTGCTGATCCGGTCCGCGGCTGTCTGCCTCAAGCGGACAGCCACGGATCGGATCACACACGCAGTGTGAAGCCGGCCTAAGACAAAACCAGAAGCAATCAGAGGTAATTTTTATGCATTTCTCACCCTCTCCTGGTTTTGTCTTATACATACTGAGGTGAAAATCTCACCAAATGCTCAACTTGCTTTCTCTGGCGAACCTCTGCATCTCTGCTGCTGTGTCACAGGACAGGGAGGGGTTAAACATCCAAGTATTTAATATCTATAGGAAATAAAGAAGTTTCCCCTTATTGATACCAGATAAAGCAAATGACCAAACACAATCCACTTTACCAAGATCAATAATACCAGATAGAAGGGAGAAAAACCACCACACCGTGACCAGATCACATATTACCACCACAGAGTGCCCAAATAACGCCACATACAAGACACAAATGCTGTCACACCATGACCAATGCACATAAAACCACCACAAAGTGATCGAATGCTACCACATACAAGGTATAAATACTGCCACACTATGAGACCACATATTACCCCCACATAGTGACCGAATAATATCACATACAAGGGACAAATACCGTCATGTCATGACCAAAGCACATAATGCCACCACATATAATACTAAATTAATAAAAATGTAAAAAAGGCTCTGTATATTGGGTCAGTGTGCAGGTAATACAGTGATCACCAGTGACATTATACACAGAAGCTCTGTATATAGTGTCAGTGTACAGGTAATGCACTGATCATCATTGACATTATACACAGGAACTCTGTATATAGTGTCAGTGTGTGTATAGGTAATACATGTAGCTTCTCCCCCCATGTTCCATGTAGCTTCTCCTCCCCATCCAGCCATGTACCTTCTCCATCTATCCTCCATCCATCCGTGTACCTTATCCCCAATCCACCAAACCATCCATGTACCTTCTTCCCCATCCATCCATCTTTTCCCCCCTTTTTCATGCCACCCCCCACCCCATTTTGGTCCCTCTTCCAAGCCGTCCCATCCATCCATTTATCCTATTCTGCCCCCTCTTCTAGGCCGCCCCATCCATTCATCTATCCATCCATCCATCCCACTTTGTCCCCCCCAGGCTGCTATCTTCAGCCGTAACAGCGCCTTACCTGACTCCACACTACTGATCCCGGCAGCTTCTTCCTCTGCGGCTCCTGGTCTCCCACTTGCCGGCACCGGGCAGGTTCTTCCTCTGTGGCTCCTAGTCTCCGCTCACCGGCACTAGGTACCCGACACCCAGCAGCTTCTTCCTCGGTGGCTCCCGGTCACCGACACCAGGCACCCGGCTTCTTCCTCTGCAGCTCCCGGTCTCCGGCACCAGGCAGCTTCTTCCGCTGTGGCTTCCGCTCTCTGGCACTAGGCACCCCGCAACTTCTTCCTCTGCAGCTCCCAGTCTCTGGCACCAGGTGCCCCGGAAGCACCAGGCGCCCCGGCAGCACCAGGCGTCCCGGCAGCACCAGGCACCACCAGGCGTCCCGGCATCACCAGGTGCCCCGGCAGCACCAGGCACCACCAGGCACCCCGACAGTGCCAGGCGCCACGGCAGCACCAGGCGCCCCGCCAGCACCAGGCACCTGGCATCACCAGACACCACAGCAGCACCAGGTGTTCGGCAGTACAAGGCATCCAGGTGCCCCTGCAGCACCAGGCACCACCAAGCGTCCCGGCAGCACCAGGTACCACCAGGCGCCCCGACAGCACCAGGCACCACAGCAGCACCAGGCGCCCCCGCAGCACCAGGCACCACCAGGCGCCCCAACTGCACCAGGTGCCACGGCAGCACCAGGCGCCACGGCAGCACCAGGAACCTGGCATCACCAGACACCACAGCAGCACCAGGTGTTCGGCAGCACAAGGCACCCAGGTACCCCGGCAGCACCAGGCACCACGGCATCACCAGGTGCCCCGGCAGCACCAGGCGCCCCGGCACCACCAGGCGCCCCGGCAGCACCAGGCACCACCAGGCACCCCAACAGTGCCATGCGCCACGGCAGCACCAGGCGCCCCAGCAGCACCAGGCACCTGGCATCACCAGACACCACAGCAGCACCAGGTGTTCGGCAGCACAAGGCACCCAGGTGCCCCAGCAGCATCAGGCACCACGGCATCACCAGGTGCCCCGGCAGCACCAGGCACCCCGGCACCACCAGGCGCCCCGGCAGCACCAGGTGCCCTGGCACCACCAGGCGCCCCGGCACCATTAGGCACCCCGAGGTCCTGGCAGCACCAGGCATCTTGGGGGCTCGGCAGCACCAGAGTCCGGCACCATCAGGCACCCTGGGGGCCCGGCACCACCAGGCACCCTGGGGGCCCGGCACCACAAGGCACCCAGGGTGAGCCCGACACCATCAGGTACCCTGGGGGCCCAGCACCATCAGGGGCCCGGCACCATCAGGCACCCTGGGGGCCTGGCACCATCAGGGGCCTAACACCATCAGGCACCCTGAGGGCCAGGCACGATCAGGCACTCTGGGGGCTGGCACCATCAGACACCCTCCCGATCCTTCCGTGGGCCAGTCCGCCCCATTGGGACGCAGTGACCCCCCCAGGATGGGGACACATAGGGGCCCCCCAGGATGGATGTGGACTCATAGTGGCCCCCCCTGATGGACGGGGACATGTAGGGGGCTCACCAGGATGGGAAGGGAAAAAAAAGGGGGCCCCCCCAGAATGGATGAGGACACATAGGGGGCCTCTCAGGATGGGGACACCCCATCCATTCTAGGGGGCCCCCCATGTGTCCTCATCCATCCTGGGGGCCCCCCATGTGTCCTCATCCATTCTCGGGGCCCCCCATGTGTCCCCATCCATCCTGGGAGCCCCACTTTTGTCCCCATCCATCCTGGGGGCCCCCCATGGGTCCCCATCCATCCTGGGGGGCCCCCATGGGTCCCCATCCATCCTGGGGGCCCCCCATGGGTCCCCATCCATCCTGGGGGCCCCCCATGGGTCCCTATCTATCCTGGGGGGGCCCCCTATGTGCCCCAATCCATGCTGGGGCCCCCCATGGGTCCCCATCCATCCTGGGGCTTCTCATCCATCCTGGGGGCCCCCTATGTACCCTCATCCATGCTGGGGCCCCCCATGGGTCCCCATCCATGCTGGGGCCCCCCATGGGTCCCTATCTATCCTGGGGGCCCGTCATCCATCCTGGGGGCCCCCCATGGGTCCTCATCCATGCTGGGGCCCCCCATGGGTCCCCATCCATCCTGGGGGCCCCTTATCCATCCTGGGGGCCCCCCATGGGTCCCCATCCATGCTGGGGCCCCCCATCGGTCCCTATCTATCCTGGGGGGCCCCCTCTGTGCCCCCATCCTGATCCCCTGCAGTTAAAAAAAAACAAAAACAATACTTACCTCACGATCCTCTGCTATCCATCGCACACTGCTGCAGACGCACACAGGAAGCAGAGTCCCGGAGCGATGACGTCATCGCCCGAGACTCCGACCTTCCTGTACGCGCTGGCAGCATCAGCTGTCAGCAGAGGGTGAGGAGGGAGCGGTACAGCGGGAGATCGCTCCCCGCTGTACCGCACAGTGCCACAGACAGGCTAATCATATCGGTGTGATAGCACACCGATATGATTAGCACTAACTCAGGGAGGGGGGCAGCAGCGGCGGCACAGGGGGTATAGGGGGGCGGGGCAAAGGGGGTGGAGCCATGGGTACATGGGGCCCCCCGGGGGATCTCCCGATCTCCCGCCGGGCCAGTCCGCCCCTGGACCTATAGTTAGGTGTTCTAGTGGGATGACCCCTTTTCTTCTTCTTTTCCTTGTGATTTACATCTTCTTCTCCCAAATAGGAAGAAGGAATCAACTTCTTCAGCTTCAGCATGTGGTAAAGACATTATCATAAACATTTTGCAATCCTCGCCCCAATTGTCAGATATGTACATGTCTACAGCATCAAAAATATGAATGTTACTTCATGGCTCAAATATTGACGCACCCCAGGGCCGTGGGGTACTCTGAACCGGGCTGTTAACACTTCTAGGGAGTCACAGGGGCCGGGACCCGGCTTCTGTGACCCTGGGTTCAGTTGTTAAGGGAGTTCTTGGCTTGATAGGGAAAGGGTTGATGAAAGGGTAAGTTAGTCGTGATGCCACCTGTGGTTTGTGGCTATTAGTGGCCACCACTGCTGCAGAACCTCTGGGGACAATGGATGGGCAGCTGGGATAGAGTGGCTCCCGATGGGGCGAGCGGATTCCCAGGGCAGTGGATGTAGTAAGGGTGTAGGGTGCAGGATGGCGGGTGCAAAGCAACAGACAGGCTCCCGGATTGTTGGTTCCTCAGTCCTTTTACTAGTGCAACTGTAACTCCGACAGGTGAGGGTAAACTGAGTCCTTGCATCTTACACCAACTTGGGGTTCTCCTCAACCAATAGGTTCTGAGGCCTCCTTGCTGCGCCTTGTTAGCAGATCCCTGCTCCTGCTTAAGCCGAGCTTCTGCCCCTTCCTCTCTCCTGCTTGGTGCCGGTATGGCAGGCAGCTTGAGTCCTTCTCTAACCCCACGTCTCAGGCGGCTGTTCCTGGGCTCTTTACGCTGCTTTAACTCCAGGCACAGTGTGGCTGGGGAACTTGGAATTCCCCACCTTCCGGTATTGGCTGCTGGGTTGTTAGGCCCTGCACAGCCTTCAACTCCGGTGTCCGTTTCTGTGGCGCTTCTCCTCTGGGGTGAGCACGACATTATAAAGCTCCCCAGGCACTCCTCCACTTCCTCAGATCCCTGTATTGGGTCTATCATGCTAGGCTTAGCTGGAGGACTGCTCCAGTCCACAGGTTCTCTTCACAGTCCTCCCAGGAACTGAACTGACTAACTCCGCCCCAGACCAGAATTTATAGGGGAGCTTACCCTGAACCCGGGTTTAGATCTCCCCCTTCAGGCCTGGAGGCAGAAAGTTGTTGTGTGTCATTTCTGTCTGGTGTGGATACCCTCTGTTGCTCAAGTGTGACACTACCACCTGGGGGCGATAATGACACTGTGGCACTTGGACTCTGGGGTGTCACAATAACTCCTCAGGTTATCTCTTTATCAGTTCTTATATGTTATCCATGTTTTATGGATCCCAAATACATACGTCATTAATGTGCCGTATCTTTATTTTACCTCTGGGGGACCTGTGATTAGAAGGTCTCAGTGTTCAATCGATTGCAGGTCTTCTTTGGAGCTCAATTGACTGTTACCTTGTATATTTCCTTTCAATGTTGAAGGGTTAAGGACCCCTACCCTGCTAGCTGAGAGTTCTCTTAGCCATTATCCCAGCTTCAGCTTGTGATTATCTCTCCCTTCTGCTATATTTACACGCCCTTGGCTTCAGTCCATGCTGGATATATAATTTCTATGCTAACCACTTTGAAGTGTTTGTTCCTTTAACAGCAGTGAGGTCACAAACTGGAGAAGATTTTGGAGTCCTTTTAGATTTGTTTTCTTGCCTGTGTTGCCTGTGTTCCTTTGTTCTCTTGTCTCTTTACTCCTTTAGTGATGAGGTGGGACATCTAGGTGAGTTGCATCTAGGAGAAATGCAAGGTATGAGATCCAGGCATCCCCACGTTCAGAGGTAACCTTGGGGACAGGGATACCCTCAGGAGTCCTGGCTAGAGGGCCAGTTTATGTGCCATGCTTCCCTACAGTCATTATGTTTCATTTGGGCCCACACATCTTTTTCTCTAATTTCCTAGAGTCTGTGAGATACTTTGTACCATCCAGTAACCTACGACATAATGAGATATTGTCTAGTATAATCAATAGGGATGCACAACTTGGTGGCACCGTATTTTTCGCTTTTTAAGACGCACTTTTGCCTCCCCCAACCTGGGGGGGTAAAAGGGGGTGCGTCTTAAAAAGCGAATGTGCAAAAATAAGCAATAAAAAAAAAAAAATTATATATATTACCAGGAGGGGGGGGGGGGGGGAGGGGGTGTGCGTGCGAGCGGGGGTGCCGTAGTGTGAGGGCACACTGCACTACGGAGCAGCGGGGGGATGATCGGCGGTAGCGAGCGGTGGGCGCGCCATATTATCTCTGCCCGGCTGCATTCACTAAGCAGGTGCAGCCGGCCGTAGAGGTAGAGGACTCCAGAATGGCCGCGGGTCTCCGTATGGCCGCGGCCATGTTGTTGAAGTCTCTCCCGACTGGCTGACAGTTGCAGCAGTGAATGCAGCCAGGCAGGACAATATGGCGACGCCCACCGCTCGCTGCCGGGCTCTCAAACCCCCGGTTACTCCGTTCCATGCATCCGAGCTCCCCCACAGCATCAGTCCTGCACCTGTGCCTTTCCTGAACCTGCCTCCGGGACCCCCACTCAGCAGCCGCATGTCGGTAAGACATTGGGGTCCGGGAGGGGGGGTTGTGAAGAGGCACAAAAGTACATAAACAGGACACTACACAGGATGGGGACATATATACAAGATGGGGGGACATAGTTTCCAGATGGGGGGCATATATACAGGATGGGGGTACATAGTTTCAGGATGGGGCATATATACTGGTTGGGGGACATATTTACAGGATGGGGGTACATAGTTTCAGGATAGGGGCATATATACTGGTTGGGGGACATATTTACAGGATGGGGGGGCATATATACAGGATTGGGGCCATATATACAGGATGGGGGGCATATATACAGGATGGGGAATATATAGATAAGATGGGGGAATGTATATGCCAGGGTGGGGGCCATATTTACAGCATGGGGTCATGTATGGCATGATGAGGGACATATATGCAAGGATGAGGGATATATATACCAGAATGGGGGGGACATATATCCCGGGATACCAGGATGGGGGGGATTATGTACCAGGATGAGGGACATACCGTATATACTGATTTGTAAGAGGGACACTGACATTATAAGACGGACCCCATTTAACATTAAAAATTATTTATTTTCTCTTTTCCTTCACCAAATTTGGGGGTGCGTCTTATAATCAGGTGCGTCTTATAAAGCGAAAAATACGGTATATGCAATACAATCTCCACTTCTCTTGTCCTGATCCAAAGATTTTACTTCAATCTGGATCCACGGAACTCAAATGAAATATTCTCTATTTCACTTCTATGTACAACCTTTGATCTAGTTGGTTGCATTCCAGTAGGTTGTACTCATAAATGTTGGTGAAGAAGAAGGCACTGTTGTAGTTCGTCTGGCTCTGGTTGATGAAGCTGATGTCTTTACATTACTGGTAAAGTCTTAGTGGTTGAGGCGGTACCATGTTTAGTTGTAGAAGATAAGATACAATCCTTAATTGTTTCCTGCACTTTTACGCTGAATTTCAAAAATGTCAAATGTTTTTTTATATGTTACTATTTCTTCACCTACTGCATTGTGCCTACTCGTTATGTTTTTATTTAAAGTTTTAACAAATAAAAGAGGTTGTCCGAACTGCTCTACGTCTGTTTCACAGCAGCCTGCGGTGCTACTGTTTCACACTTGGAGCATGTTTATATGAAGCCAATGTCATGACCGTGTCATGGACACACTCCATGTCATTTATCCTGGGTAGGAGCTTATTTTACTCTATTTTGTGCTGAAGGAAGTAAGGTTCCCTTCTATCCTGCTGTGATTAACATGTAGTTGTAATCTCAGCTGCTGCTATTTCCTTTCCCACACCTTACTCTCTTCTATACTGGCTATAGTTCGTTCTATGCTGACCTGAGAAAAAGTTGTTTCTGGAGGAAGCTGTGGTGATCTTTCTAATGGATGCAGTGGGGTCCCTCTCTGAAGAAGAATTGAAGTTCTTTTGTTGAGTTTGTCTTTCCTGTTTGTCTCCTTTTCCCAATGTTGTCTTTATTGTAGTAGTAAGAATAGTGTCTTGCTGGACTGCTCACTAGTCAGGGCAAACCCAGGGTCAGCCAGGGCCTGGGAACATGATCACACACATGGTGAAGGACCCATCTAGGGATATTAGGGAGCTCAGGGATCAGTCACATGTGAGCTAGGTGGTAACCTCCCTATCGTCAGGGCCTTCCTTTATATCTTCCCTGGTGTACCCTTTCGTGTTGCACCATGTGCTGGGCATTCCCTAGGCATGGCATGACAGTCAATTACAGTAATTTTGGGATGTGGGAGGAAACTGGAAACTCAGGAATTAAACTCTGGAAAAACACTAGTTAGTAATCATGTAATAAGTGGTTAAGAAGTGTCTACCATTAGAAACTCTCTCTAAACCAACCTATTTAATCCTTATACTTGTTGGGTATGTGGAAAGGTGTTGTTCAGTTGTCTTGTCCCTGAAATAAATAGTAAATAGAGCACTGGTTACAAATGGGCAGCTCCACTGGACTTTATGATCCCTTTGGTCGGACCCCCATAGATCAGGGGCATAACTACAATAGGTGCAGGGGTTGCGATCGCACAAGGGCCCCAAAAGTCCCTTTGGCCTATAGAAAAAGACTAATATTATTAAAGATTTCCAACAATTGGGGGCCCCGTTGGAGCTTTCGCATCAGGGTCCCTGGGCCTGAAGTTACGTCACTGCCATAGATCATACAATTATGACCTTCTTGGACAATTAAATGTCATCCTTTAAGAATGCACAAATGGTTGTAATACAGATGACAACAGAAAAAGTATCATGTCTGACATTATTATAGTACTCATTAAGGTGTGTGATACTGACGTAGGAAAGCCTTGGGCCCCGAGCTCGCTGCATTTACTGCATTGGATTATATCAGCTTTTATGGCTTTACAGCATTATTTCTAATGTTTTATAGTTGGATGTTATTTGTGTTGTCAGGAGGTGACAAGGTGGCGATGCCGTGCTGCCCATGAAGTGTAACGCCTCCGCCTACTGAGATAATGACTTTCCTTCTCTTAGAAATAGAATTGATACTGTGCGTTAAGGTGAAATAGAAATGTCATGAAACACCCTAATCAGCCAAGGGATGTAAGTCACTAGTAGTCTATAGGCCATCTTCAATATAGTTATAGGTCTTAAAGGTGAATGGGTAACAGTGACAGAGTATCACCCTCTGCCAATGTCCGAGTCAAGATCTAATGCACCACAGGGAAGGAGTGCTATTTTGATGTGCAACTTACTTAATATAGGGGACTTGTAATAAGAAAAGGTTACTGACTGACATGAAATAGTCTAAAACATACATTTTGAAGGGTCTCGATGTAAATATTAATAAAACCGGTCTGGCATGAAAGTGGGAATGTTGACTTTTCCATTGACCTGACTCTTTGAACAAATAATCTTATAATACTATCATCTTGTAGCCTATTCTATGTCTCTGACCTCTAATGTGGAGTCTATGGAAGATGTATTTATCCCTTCGTTTTTTGAGCCTCTTCCAATTCTTTTTACCCTTCACTAAGTTCCCTTTAGCTGCTATAGACTTTATAGACTATTATTTCTTCTTCTAAAGACTGTTTTTCTTTGACAAACCCATCATGGTCTACACTCTTATACGAATCCTCATTTGTCTGTATGCCCACCATCATCTACCTTGTATTGAACCTCATTCTCCTATGGGTCCAGTTTATTTTACCCTCTTATATGGAACCATCCCTTTCTGTAGACCAATCGTCTCCTACAATCTTCAATGGACCCATCTTCTACAGTCTTCTCAGGACCCGTTCTCTCCTGAAAACTTCTCTGGACTCTCCTTTTCATATACTCTAGATCTATCTTCTATTACAATTTTCTGTACACCAATCTTCTATAGTTTTCTAACGTCTCCACACTCCTCTACTGTATATACCCTCTTGTTGAATCGTTCTCCTCTACAGTCTTCTAGGGGCCTTCTCCCTTTTCCATTTTATCTACCATATTCTATAAACCCTTTTTCTTTAATGGACCCATCCTTGACTATCAGTCTATTGACCCTCCATGTTATCTTATAGACCCACCCTCTTCTATCTTCTTCTGTAGATCATATCTCTATTGTGAGATCGTCCTCTTCTCTGGACCCTGATTTTTATATGAGCCCAGATTAATTTACCTTCTTCTATGGAACCATCCTCTTCTATGCACCTATCATCTCCTAAAATCTTCTATAGACTAATTGACTCTGGCAGTCTACTCTGGACCCATCTTCTCTGACAGACTTCTCTAGACCCTCGGTCTTCTATAGACACATCTTCTCCTAAAATCTTCTACAGAACCATCTACTCCAATCTTCAACAGACCTATTCTCTTCTATATATTGATCTTCTTATACAGTTCTCCACACTCCTATATGGACCTTCCCTCAGCTACCCTCTTCTATGAGCTTTTCTCTTTTTATGCACCCATCCTCATCTACCATCTTCTATAGACTTGTTCTCTTTAATGTACCCATCTTTGTCTATCCGCTTCTGTGAACCCGCAATCTTCTATAGGCTCACCCTCTTTTACACAATTCTATGTATCCTCTATCTTTTGTGAGTTCACCCTCTTCTATAGACCCTCACACTTTTATGGGTCAAACTTCACCTATCTTTTTCTATGGAACCATCTTCTATACTCCTATAATCCTCCTGAGCCGTCACTTTTCTATAGACCCATCTTCTCCTACAATCTTCTATAGACTCAACATCTTCCACCCTCATCTATTCATCCTATATGTTATTTGAGCTCATCCTCTTATATGGACTCATTTTTCTAGGCACCAATCTCCCTCTACAATCTTTTAAGGACCCATCTTCCTCTACAATATTCATGGATCTATCCATTGGCAGAAACAGACAGAAAAGGGTCCCTTATGGGCCCTTTGCCCACCAAAGAGCTCATCAAAATGAACAATTCCACCTGCTTTGGAAGTCGAAATAGGCCCTCTAACCTCTTGGCCCCCGTGCAGGTGCACAGGCTGCACCAATGATATGTCCACCTCATGGACCTACCCTCTTCTATTGACCCATCATCTTCTACATTCATCTTCTCCACCAGTCTTCTACAGATCCTTTTTCTTTCCCCCACTTCAGTGAGCACCTCTGAGTATACAACAAAATGGAGGAATTAGAATTGATTTTGTTGGAAAATAATTATGACATGGTTGGGATTTCGGAGACTTGGCTGGACGAGAGCCAGGACTGGGCTGTTAATTTACAGGGCTATTGTCTGTTCAGAAATGACCGTACAAATAGGCGAGGAGGAGGTGTATGTTTATACGTAAAATCATCCTTAAAACCCATCCTGCGAGATAATATAGGTGAATCTAATGGAAATGTAGAGTCCCTGTGGGTGGTGATAAGGGGAGGGGGAAAAAATAATAAATTACTGATAGGGGTTTGTTATAAGTCCCCAACAATAATGGAAGTGGAGGAGAATATCCTCATAAAGCAAATAGATGAAGCAGCGACTCAGGGAGAAGTCATTATTGTGGGGGACTTCAACTACCCTGAAATACATTGGGGATCAGAAACCTGCAGTTCCAGCAAAGGTAATAAGTTTTTGAAAACTATGAGAGACAATTACCTTTCACAACTGGTTCAGGACCCAACAAGAAGGGGGGCACTGCTGGACCTAATATTAACCAACAGGACGGACCGCATATCAAATATACGGGTTGGAGGTCACTTGGGTAATAGTGATCATAACTTAATAAGCTTTCAAGTATCCTTTACTAAGACGTGTAGTAGAGGGGCTACAAGGACACTAAACTTCAGGAAGGCAAATTTCCAACGGTTGAGAGATGATCTTAGTGCAATAAACTGGGACGATGTCCTGAGACATAAAAGTACACAACACAAATGGGAGATGTTTATTAGCATCCTGAATAGGACCTGTGCACAATATATACCCTATGGGAATAAGCATGCTAGAAATAGCAGGAAACCACTATGGCTCAATAAAGCAGTAAGAAGTGCAATATGTGACAAAAAGAAAGCATTTAGGGAATTAAAGCAAGTAGGTAGTGATGAAGCATTATTAAATAAATACAGAAAATTAAATAACATTTGTAAAAAGCAAATCAAGGCAGCAAAGATTGAGACAGAGAGACTCATTGCCAGAGAAAGTAAAAAGAATCCCAAAATATTTTTTAACTACATAAATAGTAAGAAACTAAAAAATGATGGTGTTGGCCCCTTTAAAAATAGTCTAGGTGAAATGGTGGATGAGGATGAGGAAAAAGCCAATATGCTAAATGACTTTTTTTCAACAGTATTTACACAAGAAAATCCCATGACAGACAATATGATCAGTGATAACAAAAAGTCTCAATTAAATGTCACCTGCTTAACCCAAGAGGAAGTACGGCATCGTCTAAAAATCACTAAAATTGACAAATCCCCGGGCCCGGATGGGATACACCCCAGAGTGCTGCAGGAATTAAGTACTGTCATAGATAGACCATTATTTTTAATATTTAAAGATTCCATAATAACAGGGTCTGTACCACAGGACTGGCGTATAGCAAATGTGGTGCCAATATTCAAAAAGGGGACAAAAACTGAACTTGGAAATTATAGGCCAGTAAGCTTAAAGGGAACCTGTCACCCAAAATCACCCTTGTTAGCTGTAAATACATGTCCCTGAAGCATAACACCACAGTCCTACACATCCCTTTGTGGTGTTTTAGTTCAATATGAAAGTGCACTTTAGTCGTTTCAAAACTTACAAAATCCGTGGCAGTGGGGCGTTCCAAAGCCTTCTTGTCTATGAGGCGGTTCCCCTGTGCCGCTGTATTACGCCCTAATGGGCGTTGTTTCAAACTTTGTAGCGCGGGCACGATTCATAATATCGCGGCCGCGACGTCACGGTCATGTGATGCCGTGACGCGTCATTTCCGGGCGGACGGGGCGCTGTTGTCTGACGCGCACCGGCCGACTTCATAAAGCGATCTGCGCATGCGCTGAAGTTGGCCAGTGCGCGTTCACAGACAGAGGCAGGTGGGCAGGCTACGTTGAATCCCCCTCCCTCCCCTGTGTCATCCTCCTTCCCTGTCTCTCGCTCTCTGTCTGTGACCCCCTCCATAACTGTGCCCCCACTGCTTCACTCCAAGTAATAAAAAAAACAAAAAAAAAATGTCAATATACACTAGATATATATAGATGTGGATATAATATATATATATATATATATATATATATATATATATATATATACACACATATATATGCATGCAAACACATCTAATACTGTAACACATATATGTGTGTGTGTAATTTTTTTTTTTTTTCACAAACATATACATTATATATATATAATGTATATGTTTGTGAAAAAAAAAAAAATTACACACACACATATATGTGTTACAGTATTAGATGTGTGTGCATGCATATATATGTGTGTATATATATTTATATATATATTTATATATATATATATATATATATATATATATATATATATATATATATATATATATATTATATCCACATCTATATATATCTAGTGTATATTGACATTTTTTTTTTGTTTTTTTTATTACTTGGAGTGAAGCAGTGGGGGCACAGTTATGGAGGGGGTCACAGACAGAGAGCGAGAGACAGGGAAGGAGGATGACACAGGGGAGGGAGGGGGATTCAACGTAGCCTGCCCACCTGCCTCTGTCTGTGAACGCGCACTGGCCAACTTCAGCGCATGCGCAGATCGCTTTATGAAGTCGGCCGGTGCGCGTCAGACAACAGCGCCCCGTCCGCCCGGAAATGACGCGTCACGGCATCACATGACCGTGACGTCGCGGCCGCGATATTATGAATCGTGCCCGCGCTACAAAGTTTGAAACAACGCCCATTAGGGCGTAATACAGCGGCACAGGGGAACCGCCTCATAGACAAGAAGGCTTTGGAACGCCCCACTGCCACGGATTTTGTAAGTTTTGAAACGACTAAAGTGCACTTTCATATTGAACTAAAACACCACAAAGGGATGTGTAGGACTGTGGTGTTATGCTTCAGGGACATGTATTTACAGCTAACAAGGGTGATTTTGGGTGACAGGTTCCCTTTAACCTCTACTGTGGGTAAAATCCTAGAGGGTTTTCTAAGAGATGCTATACTGGAGTATCTGAAGAAAAATAACCTCATGGCCCATTATCAACATGGTTTTACGAGGGACTGTTCCTGTCAAACTAATCTGATAAGCTTCTATGAAGAAGTAAGTTCTGGACTGGACCAAGGAAATGCAGTGGATGTGGTGTATATGGACTTTTCAAAAGCTTTTGATACGGTGCCACACAAAAGGTTGATACATAAAATGAGGGCAATGGGGATAGGGGAAAATATGTGTAAGTGGGTTAAGAACTGGCTTAGTGATAGGAAACAAAGGGTGGTTATTAATGGAACACACTCAGAATGGGTCACAGTTAACAGTGGGGTACCACAGGGGTCAGTGTTGGGTCCGCTTCTATTTAATATATTTATTAATGACCTTGTAGGGGGCATACGGAGTAGAATCTCAATATTTGCAGATGACACTAAACTCTGCAGGGTAATCAATACAGAGGAGGACAATTTTATATTACAGGAGGATTTATGTAAACTAGAAGCTTGGGCTGCTAAATGGCAAATGCGCTTTAATGGGGATAAATGTAAAGTCATGCACTTGGGCAGAGGAAACAAAAGGTATAATTATGTGCTTAATTGTAAAACACTGGGCAAAACTGTCACTGAAAAAGACCTGGGTGTATGGGTAGATGACAAACTCACATTTAGTGGCCAGTGTCAGGCAGCTGCTGCAAAGGCAAATAAAATAATGGGATGCATTAAAAGAGGCATAGATGCTCATGAGGAGAACATAATTTTACCTCTATACAAGTCACTAGTGCGACCACACTTAGAATACTGTGTACAATTCTGGTCTCCGGTGTATAAGAAAGACATAGCTGAACTAGAGCGGGTCCAGAGAAGAGCGACAAAAGTCATTAGAGGACTAAGGGGTCTGCAATACCAAGACAGGTTATTAAACTTGGGGTTATTTAGTTTGGAAAAACGAAGGCTTAGGGGTGATCTTATAATAATGTATAAATATATGAGGGGACAGTACAGAGACCTTTCTAATGATCTCTTTACTCTTAGGCCTGAGACTGGGACAAGGGGGCTCCTCTACGTCTGGAGGAAAGAAGGTTTAATCATAATCACAGACGCGGATTCTTTACTGTAAGAGTAGTGAGACTATGGAACTCTCTGCCACATGATGTTGTAATGAGTGAGTCACTACTAACATTTAAGAAGGGCCTGGATGCCTTTCTTGAAAACTATGATATTATCAGTTATACATACTAGATCCTTTGATAGGGCGTTGATCCAGGGAATTAGTCTGATTGCCGTATCTGGAGTCCGGAAGGAATTTTTTCCCCAATGTGGAGCTTAGTGTTGCCACATGGTTTTTTTTTTTGCCTTCCTCTGGATCAACATGTTAGGCTATGGGTTGAACTATAACACAGATGAGTCCTGCACACAGAGAACAGGTCTGTAGGAACCTGTTCACACCGCCAGCATAATTGGAAACAAAAAGCTATTGCGACAAAACAGTACACTGCAGTAAAAATATTAAAATGCAAGTGCAGTATAAAAATGGTATAACAAATACAGGGTACTTAGTTAATCCGTTTTGGGGTTATGGGTTGAACTAGATGGACTTAAAGTCTTCCTTCAACCTTAAAAACTATGTTACTATGTTACTATATCACGCACTTAGCATCTCAACTGTAGTAATAAAATACCATATGCCGCTGCTATAAATGAGTAATTTGGAATAAGATACAGATTCTGACAGACGGGCCCTGGAACATATTTATCCAATTAATGTAGCACATTTGGTTAAGTTGTTCTTATTTCCAATATTTAGTCCCCTTTTAAGTTCTGTCCAAGTACTGTAAATTGGTGAAGCTTCACAAATTGAGCCAAATGTATTTTAATAAGGTTAGGACAAGATCCTTTCCTAGAGGCAGTGTGTGCCGTCGGCATATTAATGATGGATCTAATTAAGTTCAAGGAATTGTGGAGATTAACTGACAAGATGTAAAATTATCAGGAATCACTATGCACATTCATGTTGCTCTATACTCACCGCACTAGAAGGAAAGACATTTTCTAGTAAAATAAAATAATTACCGTATATACTCGTGTATAAGCCGAGTTTTTCAGCCCAAAAATTGGGCTGAAAAGTTCCCCCTCGGCTTATACTCGAGGCAATACGGTCCCCAAATGCTGGCATTCGTTCCCCCCGTGTGGTAAGGGCCCCCCTGCTGCTTAACTTACCATCCCCGGTCTCTTCTGCACCGCCGCCGGTCTTCTGAGCTCCATCCTCCATGCTCCGAATCCCGTCCAGCTGCGTCCGGGATCCCCGGCGTCGCACGATGGGAGCATGGAGAACTGCTGTATACCCCCTGGGGCTGCTATATACCCCTGGGGCTGCTATATACCCCCTGGGGCTGCTATATACCCCCTGGGGCTGCTGTATACCCCCTGGGGCTGCTGTATACCCCCTGGGGCTGCTGTATAACCCCTGGGGCTGCTGTATACCCCCCGGGGGCTGCTTTATAGCCCCTGCGGCTGCTGTATACCCCCTGGGGCTGCTGTATTACCCCTGGGGCTGCTGTATTACCACTGGGGCTGCTGTATACTACCACTGGGGCTGCTGCTGTATATACCACTGGGGCTGCCGTATATACCTCTGTGGCTACTGTATACTACCACTGGGGCTGCTGTATTACCCCTGGGGCTGCTGTATTACCCCTGGGGCTGCTGTATACTACCACTGGGGCTGCTGTATTACCCCTGGGGCTGCTGTATTACCCCTGGGGCTGCTGTATACTACCCCTGGGGCTGCTGTATACTACCACTGGGGCTGCTGTATTACCACTGAGGCTGCTGTATTACCACTGGGGCTGCTGTATTACCACTGGGGCTGCTGTATTACCACTGGGGTCTGTATATACCACTGGGAAGGCTGCTGTATACCACACTGCTGGGGGCTGTATACTTGTGCTGGGGTCCAGCCTCGGCTTATACACGAGTCAATAGGTTTTCCCAGGTTTTGGGGGCAAAAGTAGGGGGGTAGTCTTATACACAGGTCGGCTTATACACGAGTATATACGGTATATATATATATATATAAAGATAACCTCAAAAATTATTCTAGACTCCGGACCAGATCCAAAAGTAGTTCAGATCCTAGATCAGACCAGCAAATCAATTTGGACACCAGATCGGGCCCCAAAAATAATTCAGACCCCATAACAGGCTTCAAACTCCAAGCCAGAACCCAATCTTGATGTATACCCTAGTCCAGACCTCAAAGTCAATAAGGATCCCAGACTATGCTTCCCACAATGATCTTATCATAGAGGCTGGGTTCCCGCACGAACCCCCACCCGAGGTGTAAATTGAACGGTGACACAATACCTTCATGCCTCTGTTCGGGGTGCAATGGGGGTCGCAGGCAGGCCTCAGCTTAGGCTTGGCGGCTGTCCATCTCACTTTGCCACCACTCCTCGCGACGGCATTGTCGGGCTGCCTGGTCAACCGGGCTGATTTGGGGATAATCGTCCGGTGGCGGGAGTACGTTACTTATGGTATTGACTGAAACCAATGTCCCCACTGCCATAAGATCTTCCCAGAGTTCCTTCCTTGTTGTCCTTGGGTTAGCCTTGACTCTTCGGACAAGCCTGGCCTCGGCACGGGAGGAAACTTTCAAAGGCTGTCCAGGCCGTGGAAGGCTAACAGTAGTTCCATAAGCCTTCCACTTCCGGATGATGCTCCCAACAGTGGAGACAGGTAGGCCCAACTCCTTGGAAAGGGTTTTGTACCCCTTGCCAGCCTTGTGACCCTCCACAATCTTGTCTCTGATGACCTTGGAATGCTCCTTTGTCTTTCCCATGTTGACCATGTATGAGTGCTGTTCACAAGTTTGGGGAGGGTCTTAAATAGTCAGAAAAGGCTGGCAAAAGAGATAATTAATCCACACATGTGAAGCTCAGTGTTCTTTGTGCCTGAACTACTTCTTAATACTTTAGGGGGACCAAACAGAATGCTGGTGGTTTGAGGGGTTGAATAATAATTGACCCACACTTTTATGTTTAAAATTTATTAAAATTCAACTGAGCAACATAACTTTTTGGTTTGTAAGATTTATGCTTCTGTTAATAAATCCTACTCTCGTTTGCAGTTTGAAGGCTCTAACTTATTTGCATCTTATCAAACCACCTAAATCTGCAGGGGGTTGAATACTACTTGTAGGCACTGTATATAGTTTAATAATGTGAAGAAATACCTTTTAACCCGTTTGGAGACTCAAAGACATTGTTGAGAACTCTGCCCTTTTACCCTTTTCATGATATTTGAGCCTGGACTGAGATAGTTAGGCCAGAGACTCTCGTGTGATTACAGGCAGCCCAGCGGTGACAAAGGACACTTGCTTGGTGACGGACAATTATCGCTGGGTCTGCATAGTGTCTACCGGCCCCATTAGGCCAATGTTAAACTGTTTGCAACATTTTAAGAAGGTGCCTTCCATACAGGGAAGAAACATGATGAGTAATGTTTCTAAATAAAACCTATTAATGTTATGATAAAAATATAAAAAGACTTTGTATCAGGTCGCGGTAGTAACACTTGGGGACAATTGTGTTTCACTAAGGGGGAATGTGGCGCCCCACTGGTCTGTGCGCCACAGTAGGGGTACTGCACCCACAACTGAGTGTGCAGTATTCCTGTCATTGGGGAGTATAAAGTCAACCTGAGGCTCCCACCACGGCATCCTTACACCTAGACTAGGGGACCAATTGGCAACCCGTTACGAGGGTAACGGGTCCCAGGGGCAGGAGAGTTAGGAGTAAGGAGAAGCGGGTAGTCAGACAGTTGGATATAGTCTGTACTGAGGGAAGAAGCAAGGATTGAACCCTAGAGGGGTCTCCCAGGGAGGGCGCCTGAGAGGAAAAGGTGACCCAGGAAAGAAAGGGGAAACCCAGTGCCAGACCACCGGGCAGGTTTGGGGGAATCTCAGTCCACCAACAGAGTGCCGGCTCCGAGTCATGGTACAGGCGAGCTTACCTCTGAGCCGTCAACACCGGCCAGTCGAGGGCCGAAATATCAGCCTCGACCCCTGTCCAGAACGTGCAGCCCCAAAAGGGACACCAAACTGGGTTGAGCCCCTTAGAGAGAAGAAGGGTAACTCATATCACCCAACGGGCCTGGTAGACAAGTGGGCTGTGCAGGGCAGCGCAAGGATAGTGAGAGGGCGCAGGTCAGAACAGCGGGACATAAGGAGGACAAAAGAAGGTATACTACGGGAGCCTCAAGGAGACTTTACCCTCTTCAGTGACTACCCGGCCAGCTATCCATTAAAAGACCGTTTAAACTGTAGCCTGAAGTGCCATCTGAACCGGTTCCAGTAAAGTACCTGTATAGAGTCACAAGGCCTACGTGTCTCTTTTTTGCACAAACCGCTGCGCAGCTGCGCTGCCCACATCCAGCTCCACGACAAGTAGTGCTACTTCATCACCACAGCCCCGGGGACTCCGCTCCGCCTGTGGGGAGCTATACCACCCAGCTGCCAGTCCATCATTCCCGGAGGCCCACAGCAGTGCTGGTGCATTCACCAGAAACCACAGGTGGCGTCACAAGACATTTATTCTTTTTCTTTTATTCCCTTTTACTTTTCCCTAATTTTTGAGTTGACCACCAGGGCTACGGGTCCGGGCGGGCCACCAGTGACATCCCTCCAACTCGACGCCCGGATTCCAAGTTCCCATAGACCCCTGTGTGAATCATAAGCGTGTGATGACTCAATCAGGGGCAGGGTACTCAGATCTCAGACATTGATTTTGGGTACTGTCAGTGGTGGTCAGTGCCTGAGTCTGTGGCCCTGGTAGACCCTGAAGGGTGTGGAAAGAAAATGAAAATAATAAAAGTGGATTATTCGTGATGCCACCTGTGGATTCTGGTGATGGCACCAGCGGTGCTGCAATCCTCCGGGGATGATGGACAGGCAGCCAGATGATATAGCTCCCTGCAGGCAGAGCAGAGTCCCCGAGGCAGATCTTTGAAAGAACAGGATTTCCCTGCTCACCTCCTGCATTGAGGGCGCTGGAATCAACGGCTCCGGCAGGCCTGGGCAACTCCCCTCCAAGGCCCCCAGTAGATCATCCATCCGCATTGACCCTGCACGCTCTCCTGCAGGCCGGGATTCTGGGCTGCGACCAACCGTCTGGGTGCCGCTCTTTTTCTGGGACTCTTGCTGCACTCCGTGCCTGGGTTCCTCCACCACTCTTCGCTGCCGTGGGCCCATCGGGATCAGCCTCAATAGCCCCCCTCGTAGTATCCATCTACGGGTACTCCTCTGCTTCCATCCGCAGGTCTACATACAGTAATGGCTGCCGCTCACCACGTTGTTCATTCTCTCCTCCCTTTCCTGGGTCGTCGCCGATTCTTGCCGCGCTGTCAGCTGACCCACCCCCATGTGGGGCTACATTACATCAAGTTGATTGGCATTGCGCTCCCCCAGAGCGAAGGAAGGCAGGGCCAGGTGTGACGACCATCCGCTGTGAGGCCGAGCTGCTGGTAGGCAGCACCCCGAGAAACCCCGAGATCCTTAACCCCTATACAGGGATCTGGAATTATAGCGGAGCCCAGGGGGTAGCTGCCTATATGAGCAACAGAGCCGGGGAGGTCGCCAGGGAAAATCAAGACCCGAAAAACGAAGTCAGATGTCCGAGTCAAAACCGAGAGGGAGCGAAGGTACAAAATCGTCAGGCAGTAGCAGAGTCAAAAATCCAGGCAAAGGTCAAGGGCAAAACCAAGAGGGCAGCTGAGGTACAAAATCAATAGGCAGAGGCAGAGTCAGTAATCCAGGCAAAGGTCAAGGGCAAAACCAAGAGGGCAGCTGAGGTACAAAATCAATAGGCAGAGGCAGAGTCAGAAATCCAGGCAAGGTCAGACACGAAACTAAACACACACTATCACTGGGGAACCAAAACTATATCTGGCGGCCTGCAAGCCAGGCTCCAATGTACTTGAAGGGCACGGCTACCTCCCATAGGCTGGAGCCCACAACCTGATGACCTCATCCAGACCGCCCCTAGATCCAGGCCAGATGGAGATGCATGACTGGCTCCACCCACGCCTCCTCTGACAGAAGAACGCAGGCTGCGCCTAACGGACACCTCTGCAGGGCCCTTTCCTCTGCGACCAACACCACCCAGAGGGGAAACACAGCGGCGCTCAGCGACAGAGGCAGACGTCGCGGGAGCGGTTCCATATGAGGACAAGGCCCTCCTATCACCGGCGCCACCAGCCGAAAGAATCCGGCTCCTCCCAGCGGCCGAGGCAGGAACACCAGCCACCGAGTCCAATGGCGATGTGACAGAGGCAGACGTCGCGGGAGCGGTTCCATATGAGGACAAGGCCCTCCTATCACCGTCGCCACCAGCCGAAGGAATCCGGCTCCTCCCAGCGGCCGAGGCAGGAACACCAGCCACCGAGTCCAATGGCGATGTGACACCAGGAACTTCTTTTCCCGCATCTGGCTGGCTCGGCCCACGATAAGGGGCACTGGCATGCCTGTGCCAAGCACATGGCGTCAGTCTTTTGGGCCACCATTATGGGGATTCGTTTTACATAGTCCAAACACAAGTTCAACAAAGTGTTTTTGCCACATAGTACCTGGGTTTAACGGGCACGGTATCCTCTTCGTGACACCAAAAGAGCTGATGTGCCCCCAGGCCATGGGGTACTCGGGAGCCGGGCCGGTGCTTTCTCCCTGAGGTATCACGTAGTCGTGACCTGGTCCCATGGCCTGGGATCAGTCCAAAAAGGGGTTATTTACAGGGGATTTGTCGTGACGCCACCCGGGGTATGTGGTTAATAAAATCACTGCTGCCGTATTCCTGCTGGGGACGGTGACTTGGGGCAGCGTGGATGGTAAGCCTTCCTCAGGTAGAGCTGAGGGTCCCCAGGGCAGATGTAGTTGTGATGTATGGGCCTGGTGAAGGATTGCGTGCAGTGCAGTTCACTTCTAAGCTGCAGCTCTCCAGCCAGTGTGCAGGGATGACAGTCTGTGGCTCCTCAGGGACTTCACTGCGACGCTGGAAGTAAACAGTGTCAGGCAGTGATGAGCTTACTGGGTACTTTACTTAAGGTCTTCAGCATTAGTTCACAACAGTTCACAGCTCTTTCCGTACAGTTCACACAATTTACACTTCTCCAGGTAACTCAAATTGTGCAGCACAGGTAGCTCCTCCGCGTTGCTCCCTCTAAGTCCTTTCAGGCCTCTCAGTCTCAACCTCACCCATGGGTTCAGTCAGGTTGTCGCGAACTTACGGGTGAATGTTTCCCTCACAGTCAGGGTCACCAGTCCTAGTATGATGACTGTGTGCTTAGTCTGTGGTGGAAAGTTAGGCTGCAGGTCATAAAGCACTGCCTCACACTGGTGGGTCTCGTGATTAGGGTCTGGAATCCCTGGTCACCTCTTCAGAGCCGGTTCTCTGGTCGTGGCCTAGCCTCCAGTGTTCCAGGTTCAGATATTTGGACCACCAGGCTCCTTCTGTCAGTCACTGTTTCAGCTCAGGGTCAGCTAGGATGTGTGCGGCTGCCGGGCCCTTGTCCTCCCACCTTCTTAGCTGTGGGGTCTCTTTCAGTCTCTTTCTCCTTCCTGTCACCTCCAGGCTATGGAGTGTGCTTTGTCTCCTTGTGGCTAAGCCTCACGGGATTCTGAGCCTCCAGGGAACTCGAAACCTCCTGGAAAGTCTCTCTCACTGTTCACTTCTCTTATTATGTCCTCTCCCACTGTACTGCTGCTCTCTAACTGTGTGTTCCTGGGTTTTTCTAGTTTTGGTCTCTCCACCCACTTTGTCAGTGCTCACCTACACTCCACCCACTTCTCTTAACACCTGCCACCCCTTGCCCAACCTAGAGTCCTAGGTGTAGGGTCAGTGTGTGCATCTGTGTGGGTGTGTTTCCAACCGTCTTGCCTTACCTGGCTGAACTTCCCTTTGTGGCCACCTGGTCGCAGGGGCACCACACTGGCTCTTAGCGTTATTGATTTTGCAGGTGACACAGAGGCTTAACTCTCCTGGGTCCGACCAGTGTTGGCCGCTCAGAGTTGAACTTGCCTGTACCGCTCCCGGAGCCGGTTTTCCGCTTCGTGGACTGGGATTCTCCCAGACCGGTAGGTGAACGGTCTGACGCCGGGTGTGTACCTACACCCTTAGGCTCCCATTTTCTCTTCTGGGTCACCACTCCTCCTCTGACTTCTTCCTGCTCTCACACTCTACTCCACTCTTCACCCCCCCGCTCCCCACTACCCAACTATACAACCTCCCACTGAGACAGATTATCCTGGTAACGGGTTTAACCAATTGGTCCCCTGAGCTAGGTGTGTGTGTGGATGCAGGGTAAAAACCACACATCAACCTCCCCATTTGTCGAGCCCACTGGAACGGGGTACTCGGTACCGGACTGGGTCTGCTACTGGGGAAGCCACAGGTGGTCCTGGTCTGGACCGTGTCCATGGCCTGGCAAATAAAAGGGGATATTTACAGGGGAATGTCAGTCGTGACGCCACCCACTGTGTGCGGCCAGTAGTGGGGCCGCCGCTGCTGCAGAACCTCTGGGGATGATGTAATGGCAGCGTAGATAATATAGTTCCCGTGGGCAGAACTGTGTTCCCTGGGGCAGTGATGGTTAAAGTCTATTGTGTAGTGTGCAGGCTTGGTTCTGAGTGCAATTCACTTACTGGCCAGATGCTGCAGAAATCCTTCCTCGGTGCTGGAGCTGGCAAGCTGTGGATCTGCAGGTGGAGGGTTGTTATAATCCTGTATGGAGGGAATAGTACACAGGCAGAGACAGACAAGAGAAACTTATTCAGGGTTCTCCGTGTTTACTTCTCAAGTTCACAAGTTCCAGTTACAGTTCAGTACAGTTCTTACAAGTCTCAGTTCAATTCTCAGTACACGGGCTCACTCCCCCTCCGGGGTTCCCTTTACTCTCTGCAGCCAGGTCTCTTTCTCTGTGACCCCTCACTCTGTCTCTGTGTCCTTTCCGGGCTGTTGTCTCTCTGTTTCTGTGTTCGCTTGGTGTGCGTCCCCGGACAGTATGGCAGTGACTCGGGCCCCTGTGGGTCCTCCTGGTTGTCACTGAGCTGCCTGTCCTTTGGGGTAAGGACCCTAACGTGTAGCTGTGGTCCCCCGTCGGTTGTTTGGGGATGCGGGTGAAACTACGGTCCCCTCTAGAGCCGACACTCTACTTAGCCCAGCCTCCAGCAGTCCTCCCGTGTGAGGCTCTACCAGGCTCTCTCTACTGTGCCTTCCAGTGTCATAGGAGGGCTACAGTCTGTCGTCTCGGCTGTAGTTCTAGGGCCCAGGTATCACCGTCCCTCTCTTCCTTCACACTCCTGGGGGTACTGGCTTCGGACGTGCTTTCTCTCTGTGGCTCGCACTGGTTCTGTTCAGATTCTGCGCTCCTACACCCCACTTTGTCAGGACGTGTGATTCCTTCTTTCCTTCTCAGCTTAACTCGGCCTACTGCTGTTTCTCGGCCTGTGCCGTGCTCCTCAGCCTGCTGCTGGTCTGTGTCTTTGCTGCTCGGCACCCTGGGCCTACTGACTCCTTCCTCCTCCCCCTTCACTATTTCTACTGTCTGTCACATGACTTCGTGTGTGCCCAACCCACTTCTCTAAACCCACCACCCCTCGCCTGCATAGAGTTCCTAGGCTCCGGGTTGGGTCCTGCCCCCTACTGTACGTGGGTTGTGTGGGCTGTGAGTGTGTTGATGTTCAACTGTCGTCCTACCTGCCTGGCTGCAGTTCCCTTTGTGGCCTCCTGGACGCAGGGGCGCCACACTCTCCCGGAGTTAAACTAGCGCGTCCCCCCGCTGCCCGTCATGGATCCCCCTGAAAACATTTTATTTTTCAAACAACATTAAACATTACGAATACTTGGTTTCTTCCCATCCGGGAGGTACGATTCTCTTAAAACGTTACTTTAAGTTAACTATATACAAGTACATGGGTATATTTACGTCATTACCCTTCTGGACCTCTGCCGGGTCTAATGCTACAACGCATTCACTTTACTTTACTTTCGCTATAAAACACATAAAAAACGTTACTTTTTTGCAAAAAGTATAAAAACATTCTTTATTCTTCTTTCAAAAAGTGCAAAAACTTTCAAAAACAGTTCAAAGTTCACGATTCAAAGTCCAAAGTCTCATGCACTACTTCTCATGTGCAAACTGGTCTTAAAACCAAAGGGGAGGACACAAAGGTGCTCAACTATATACAGGAAAGTTTGTACCAAGTCATTGTTCTTGATTTCTAATATTCATAACACATAAAACAAACGGGAAAGCTAACATTCATTCAGGTTTGGGATGGGGACAGCAAGGATTACACCTCATTCACTCTTACAGTTTCCTCTTCTGGATGCAGGATCCGTGGTTTCATTCTTTCATCTGCTTCCACGGTAACACTTGGGATGTTCTCCTTCTGGGGTACACCTCCAGATTCTGCAGTGCAGTCACTAGCAAGTTGCTTTCCGGGGTTTGGGTAATAGCATCTTTCATGGTCTTAGGTGTAACAGTCTCTAGGATGGTCACTGGATCCGTACTAACTGCCGTATCCGATCCGTGTACTGGGGCATATCTGGATCAGCGTTGGATTCTGGATACTCTAATGCTGGCATGTCATCTTCTTCTACGGTATCTAAGCACAGTCTTTTAACTTTTATGCCAAATGGGCCACGCTCACCTTCGACTATGTGGTACGACACCCATTCTCCAACTTCAACTTGTCTGTCTGGGTGGTCTGATGGCAACTGCTCTTCCACCTCTCTTTTGTTAATGATGAAGATGTCACTTCTGGCACCAGGTTCACGTGCAAAGGCGAAACCTCTTTCTTCTATTACTTTTACAATTTGTCCCTCATGCCGTGGAGATCTCTGTATCTCTCTATCCTTTCTAGCTATATTCTTGGCCTCTTTAGCACGAGCGATCATAATCTGCTTTTGCACCTGCCGTTCTGTTTCTTCCTTTTCCCATTTCCTAACACACCTACGGATGTATTCTTCACAGGTGATTAAGTCTGCAGGACCCACTTCACTATCTGCGTCTCCTAAGAAGCCCATCAAATAATCGCAGCGTGCATCTCTCTCCCACCAGCAGCGGAGCTGCTCCCCTCTCACCTCGGTAGTAGTCGGTGGTGGTATCAGGGGCTCCGGTAGGGATAACCAGTGCGCTTCAAGGGCTCCAAGCGGGTCGGCTTCCTTCCTTGCAGGGCGCGGTGCAGCTCGTGGGATAGTCACATCCACTAAGGTCGTGGTACGGCATTCAGCCTCGCTTTCTGCCCGATCACATGGAACTCCAACCCAGCCGGGTTGTATAGACAAAGTCTCATAAGCTTGGCGGTGGTCAATATCAATATGAATCCGGGTCCGATGCTCCTTCTGGGCCCGTGTCATTTGCTGGGGTAGCAGTCGCAGCACACCTCGCCGGGTGTCTCGGACGTGGGGACGTTCTCTGCCGCCTTCTGCCATCTCACTACGGTTACGCAAGTTCTTTCCCTGGCCCGGTTCCTCCACCGGTTCGCTCCGTGGGCCCTCCGAGATCACTTGTGGTCTTCCAATTATGGCGCTCTCCTCGGCGTCCTCTGCTTCCGTCCTCGTGTCTCGTAATGGCGACTGCTTCTCTTCCTGTTGCTCATCCAGCCTCTTCCTGATGACGATTTCCTGTTGATCTCCCGCCAGCTTCTCATAGGTAGGAGGCTCTAGGGGCGGAGGCTCTTCTTTGAGAGTGACAGCTGGCTCTCCCGGAGTTAAGGGGAGCCAGGGCGGATACTTTTCTTCGCGCCTTGGACCGGGCTGGCCCACGATGGGTGGTTTGGGAACGCCTCCTCTGCACATGGAGCTAAGCTTCTGTGGCCGCCATTAAGGTCAGATTTTGGCGGGAAACTCCAGAACACGTTTCTTTAGGCGCACGAGGTCCAATTCTTTTGGACCAGGTAGATCCTGTTCGTGACGCCAGGTTTGTCGAGCCCACTGGGACGGGGTACTCGGTACCGGACTGGGTCTGCTACTGGGGACGTCACGGGTGGTCCTGGTCCGGACCGTGTCCATGGCCTGGCAAATAAAAGGGGATATTTACAGGGGAATGTCAGTCGTGACGCCACCCACTGTGTGCGGCCAGTAGTGGGGCCGCCGCTGCTGCAGAACCTCCGGGGATGATGTAATGACAGCGTAGATGGTATAGTTCCAGTGGGCAGAACTGTGTTCCCTGGAGCAGTGATGGTTAAAGTCTATTGTGTAGTGTGCAGGCTTGGTGCTGAGTGCAATTCACTTACTGGCCAGATGCTGCAGAAATCCTTCCTTGGTGCTGGAGCTGGCAAGCTGTGGCTCTGCAGGTGGAGGGTTGTTATAATCCTGTATGGAGGGAATAGTACGCAGGCAGAGACAGACAAGAGAGACTTATTCAGGGTTCTCCGTGTTTACTTCTCAAGTTCACAAGTTCCAGTTACAGTTCAGTACAGTTCTTACAAATCTCAGTTCAATTCTCAGTACACCGGCTCACTCTCCCCTCCGGGGTTCCCTTTACTCTCTGCAGCCAGGTCTCTCTCTCTGTGACCCCTCACTCTGTCTCTGTGTCCTTTCCGGGCTGTTGTCTCTCTGTTTCTGTGTTCGCTTGGTGTGCGTCTCCGGACAGTATGGCAGTGACTCGGGCCCCTGTGGGTCCTCCTAGTTGTCACTGAGCTGCCTGTCCTTTGGGGTAGGGACCCTAACGTGTAGCTGTGGTCCCCCATCGGTTGTCTGGGGATGCCAGGTGAAACTACGGTCCCCTCTAGAGCCGACACTCTACTTCAGCCTAGACTCCAGCAGTCGTCCCACGTGAGGCTCTACCAGGCTCTCTCTACTGTGTCTTCCAGTGTCATAGGAGGGCTACTACGCCTGCAGTCTGTCGTCTCGGCTGTAGTTCTAGGGCCCGGGTATCACCGTCCCTCTCTTCCTTCACACTCGTGGGGGTACTGGCTTCGGACGTGCTTTCTCTCTGCGGCTCGCACTGGCTCTGTTCAGATTCTGTGCTCCTACACCCCACTTTGCTAGGACGTGTGATTCCTTCTTTCCTTCTCAGCTTAACTCGACCTACTGCTTTCTCTTGGCCTGTGCCGTGCTCCTCAGCCTGCTGCTGGTCTGTGTCTTTGCTGCTTGGCACCCTGGGCCTACTGACTCCTTCCTCCTCCCCCTTCACTATTTCTACTGTCAGTTACCTGACTACGTGTGTGCCCAACCCACTTCTCTAAACCCACCACCCCTCGCCTGCATAGAGTTCCTAGGCTCCGGGTTGGGTGCTGCCCTCTACTGTACGTGGGTTGTGTGGGCTATGAGGGTGTTGATGTTCAACTGTCGTCCTACCTGCCTGGCTGCAGTTCCCCTTGTGGCCTCCTGGACGCAGGGGCGCCACACATTCATTGACCACGGGGATACCTCACACGCTGATCTGGGTGCAGTACCCCCTAGTGGCGCACCAACCAGTGGGGCGCCAAAGTGACACCATGTCAATTGCTGTTTTCGTCCTGCGACCTTAAACAGCACCATGTGACCAAGCGATCTATTAATTAAAATGTAAAATTGCTTGTGGCACAATCCCTTTAAGGAATCGCTTTACAATTCTCTCTATTTCTTAGAGGTAGTGCAAAGCAAGGTGGCCATTGTTACCTTCACACGCTTCATGGGCTTTATCTGATGCCTGGATTCTGATGGCATTGTAAGCGGCAACCGTCCATTACCTTATTGACCTGTCCCTGAGGTTGTCCTGCACCACCACCATCATGTCAGCAGTCAGAAGATGTCTCGGATCTTAGAGCTTTTGCTGGTTCTGTAAAAAGCAGATTTTAAATTGTATAAAACCAGGAAAAAAAATAAAACTTAAAAAAACTAATCAAAACTGCAACGTGTGAACACAGCCCAATCCTGTCTCTGCTGATAGTGAGTGTGCTGGAAACTCTGATAGGACAGGAAGTGCAAGTCTGAAAACGCTGCAGTGCTAAGTGTGAATTGTGTGAAGATTACACATTTATTTTTTTATAAAAATAATAAAATGAAAAAAAATTACAAAATAAAATACACAAAAATCTGATTTAAACAAAATATAATTTTCTCGTGATAGTTTCCTTTTAATGCACACTGTGTAATCAAACCACCCAGCCTCCACCTAGTACAGGTAGATTTCACAATAAATACATGAAAAAAATTAAAATACAGAAATAGACATTTTTTTATGTACAGATGCAGAATTACCAGGCATGGCCACAAGAGGGCAGTCACTGTGTCTACAGCTCTGAGTGGTGCCAACGTCATCACCAGGCTTCTGGCTGATGCTCAGTGTTTAGTACAGAGAGTGGGCGCCCTCCAGTGGACAGGTCTGGTAATACAGTCATTGCTTTATATTTAACCTTTGTCATCTTTTGTGGTTATAAGTCAATAATTATTACAATATTAATTTGGATGTCAAGTGAGGTCGGTCAAGTGAGTCTGATCTGTAAAAATCGATGTGGCTCCTGTTCAAAATATGGAATCACTATTCTGATATATACAAAGTCTACCGTCTAACTTTATTGAGCAGAGCGGAGAATATCACCTTGTGTTGGCTGCACACACAGATTGAAGATATTCGGAGAGTTAAAGCAAGGTTTTTTATTCATCCAACGCATCCAGCATTTCTCAAAACTAAAAACTTAAGAGTTATTGGATTCCCTCCATTCAGAGGGCTACAGCTAAGACATATCAGACTTTTACAGGTGTTGTTTCCTTACACAGCCCCTACAGGTGTTGTTTCCTTACACAGCCCCTATGAGTGTTGTTTCCTTACACAACCCCAACAGGTGTCATTTCCTTACACAACCCCTACGTGTGCTATTTACATACACAACCGGTACCTAGTAAAGTGGAGTTAAACTTAAACTGGTTTCCGTTATTCTTCCCGCCAGTGCCTGGAGGGCTCAGCATCTCCAGCAGCTCAGCAGAGGGGTAAGAACTGCAGCACCAACCATCATCTCCATTACTGCCCTCCCTCACCATCTTCCTTCATCGCTGCCCTGGGGTAATAGCTCCACCTGTAGGGAGCTTCACCACACTCTGCTGCACTCACCATCACCTCAGCGGCCGGCTTGCAGCGCCGGTACCTATATTACCGGGAACTACAGGTGGCGTCACGATCCCCTGTAAATACTCCCTTCTCCCCCACCACCATCCTCTCAAATGATCACCAGGGCACGGCACCGGGATCCCGTCCACCCGTGACTCCCTATTCAACAGCCCCGGTGTCCGAGCACCCCTAGCCCTGGCCGCATAATTTTCTGGCGTCTACAAACAGGATAGAACCAGTCTGGTGGAACCAGGTAAAGTGCGCCCAAAAACTTTAATATTGATTGTCTATGTGGCCGCCATTACATCGCCTCAGGAATTACAACTGCGCCATAGCGAAGGAAAAGAGCGGGAAGATAAGCCCCGCCCCATCGTTCTGCTGAGGAGTGAAGAGAATAGTGGCGGGCTCACAAATGTAAGAGACTATGAGCTGGCCCAGGGGCGTGCCTCGACTTCTTGCTACAGATAGGCCATCTAAGAGGTGCCAAAAAGTCTCCCCACCCCCCTTGCTCTCAATCAACCAAGGAGGCGGGTTGAGCGCCAGCCCAAGAACTAAGCAGGGGTCAGCCGGGAGCAGACACGAGATAACTGGTCAGGCTCCGGACCCATTATCAGAAACCGGGTGTGAGGTGATGGCTGTCCCCAATTTTAAACAGCTGGTGCAGGATATAGAGCAGGACATCCTGATGGACTGTGCCGAACCGGGTGTGTTGCTACGGGACATGGACGGTGAGGACGGCGCCTTCTGCAGGACGGCCCTGGGTGACATACAGGCTCAGATCCAGGAGGTCACAGAGTGGGTAGCAGAGATGGTGCTTCAGCTAAACCGACGGCAGAGGGCTGCAGCTCAAAGAGAACAGGAGCTCCGGGTGACGGTCGCTACCCAAACTGACCGCCCGGTAACCCCTAAACCGGTTGCTGATCCCCTGGGACCGGTTTACGCACCCCTTCTGGAGTCCAGAGAAGTGGAAGTCGCTGAGGTGGGAGACCTCATACAGTTCTCTGAGGAGCCCCAGCTGACCGTGGAGGAACCGGAGGAGTAAACGAGTGGCCAGGTCGGTGTCGAGGAGGAGGAGGAGAGTCTGGAGGAGGAAAGAGCTGTCGGCGGCGAAGAGGAGGCCGGGCCCCGCGAGCTATGGAGGGTCGCGGTACCAACACCAACAGCACTGGCCGGAGAGAGGAGAGCAGCGCTCTGCCCCGATAATACTGGACATACCTGGCAACCGATAGGTCGCCCCCTGGTTCACCCGCCCTGACCCGAATGACGAGGCTGAACGGCACCGACGACGCGAGGCTTGGTATGCTAATGAACTAGAGACTCGCCAAGCCCACGTCATGGCCCGTAATCAGCCCCCACTGCCCCTAGACCAACGTAAGCGGGGGTGGTCACCACCTTTAATCTTAGCACCGAGTACGGGTTTGCCAAAGAGGAGGGCCTCTACCAGGAAGTCCATGTCGGTCGGAGGAACATGGAAAAACACCTATCGCAGGGCCACCCGGATCGGGACCTGTATCATGAGGATGTAATCACCTACGAGCGCCACGCAGGTCCCCGCGGGTGGTTCGCAATCCGGGTCAGTAAGGTTGAGCAGTAAGGAGTTTAACACGGTATTACACTGTTTGAAGTGTGAACTGTACTTGTTTAAAATGCATATTTTCTTTGCATTGCCCTGTTTCTTTTTCAGCACTTGATGGACAATAATCAAGAGACTTGTTACCTGGTCCCAGTTGGGCCTTAATGGACTAGAATATAATCAAGTTTAATGCAACATTAAAAGCAATGCACCTCCCGCAAGGGAAGAATCAAAAATATTCTTATTGTTTTACATGTTTGAAGTTACCCTGTTCACTTGTTAATAAAGCTCCCATTTATTCCATGTTTGGTTTAACACCCGCGGACGGGTGTGTTTCACCAAGGGGGTGTGTGGCACCCCTGCAGCTAGGCGCCACAGGGAAGTATTACACTGTGACTATAATGTGTTCTGTTTTTCCCTGTAAGTTGCTAGTTCAGGGTTAAACCTGTGGAGTCTGTACTTACACCCACTTAGGACCACACCACTTAGAATAGGGGGGCCGGTAATTTAGTAGGTCTTAGGAGGGTGGGGGTGGAGCCTAGGATAGGGTGGCTTGAGGGAAAGCTTAGTTAGTCACACGGAGCTGGGAAGGCTGTCAGGAAGGACAGGCCTGACAGCCCAGTTGACAGGAGGGAGCCCCATCTGCAAGTGGGGTCCTAGGACAGCAGGCAACGGGCCAGGACTGGTTGGAGCCAGCTGGTCGTGTTAAGGGAACACCGGCAAAGCAGGAAGCCGAGGCAGATAGAAGTTCAGCTCTATCTGCAGGCCCATAGAAACCGGGTTGCTGACAGCGCCACAAGGTACCTCGCCCCTCAAGACCGAGAACTGGTTCAAGACACTACAGGATAAGGGCCATAAATTGCAGTGCCAGAAGGAGGCTTACTAGCTCTCGGGTTTCCTATCCGGACTGGTGGGGCACAAACCTTGCCTGATAGATACAGACCATGGGACTGACGGGAGAGCTCTGCGAGGATGGTAGAAGTGAGAAAGAAAGGAAACCCTGAAAGACAAAGAACGCAGACATCTAGAGACTCCATAGGGGGAATCCTGAGCTGGCAACATCCACCCTGTAAACCAAACTGTACCGTGTCCCGTTTTACCATCTACCGGTACCTAGTAAAGTGGAGTTAAACTTGAACTGGTTTCCGTTATTCCTCCCGCCGGTGCTCAGAAGGCTCAGCAGCTCAGCAGAGGGGTAAGAACTGCAGCACTAATCATCATCTCCATTACTGCCCTCGCTCACCATCTTCCTTCATCGCTGCCCTGAGGTAATAGCTCCACCTGTAGGGAGCTGTACCACACTCTGCTGCACCCACCATCACCACAGCAGCCGGCTTGCAGCGCCGGTACCTATATTACCGGGAACTACATGTGGCGTCACGATCCCCTGTAAATACTCCCTTCTCCCCCACCACCATCCACTCAAATGATCACCAGGGCACGGCACTGGGATCCCGTCCGCCGTGACTCCCTATTCAACAGCCCCGGTGTCCGAGTACCCCTAGCCCTGGCCGCATCATATACAACATTACCACGTATCCTAGCATCAGGTAAGTCGTATAACCCCGCAGGTCATTTGAGGTCACTGCTTCAGTTGACATCACTCAGAGTCCCCATGGTCAGTGTGATTGCAACCTCTGCAGAGAGAGGATGCTTGTTTTTTCCCTGCAAATTCTGCATGAAGGATCGTGGAAGGTTATTATGTGGGAGTAATAAAGATGGCGTCAAGATATTTGTGTGTGTTTATTATTCCAATAAAATGATTTTTCTATGTGTGTTGTGTATTATTTAATAGAGATTCTTACTGGCCGGGTCTAACAGTGGTCCAACATTATGAATCTGAGGCTTAGTGCCAGCTGGAAATATTCAGCTGGCATTAACCTCTTTATTACTCAGTTTGCCACATGCACCAGGGCAACTGGAAGAATCAGGACTGGCTGAAGCACCACGTGGCGTGAAACAAGCTTGCCGTCCCTCACATCACGCACCTCTCCTTCATGTGGTTTTAATTCTGTTGTAAATAAAGTTGGATGCTTTAACATGGGACCTGAGTGCTGCTTATACCTCTTTTCCTGGATTGTGGACACTATATATTTTCACCAAGCGGGCACCTGTTCTGGAGGTGATTTAAGGAACTCCACTACAGCTTCTATTTTCATTGGTACGAGAGAAGAGGTGTGAGAAGATGCAGGAGGATTTCTTTCTAATAAAGAATTTTACTCTGTGTTTTTTTAACTCTTTCCTCACAGGATTGATAATGTGCGGCTCTCATAAAGACCCAAACATTATCAATCTTGGCTTAATGACAAGCTGGCAATCATCAGCTGTCATTAACCCCTTCTATCAGCTCCATGCACCCGTGCCAGGGCTTTGGGAAGAGAATCGGCTAATGCGCCAGGAATTGGCGATTCTACTGAATGCGCCAACTTTTGCGGAGGGTGCGGGCTGCTATTCTATAGTGTGGGGGGGGGGGCCCAATAATGATGGGCCCAACTACGCTGAGAATACCAGCCCCCAGCTGCCTAGTTTTACCTCGGCTAGCAATTAAAAATAGAGCAAAGCCCACGCATTTTTTTTGCAAGCCAAGGTAAAGCTAGGCAGCTGAGGGTGGCAGCCTGCAGCTGTCCCCTTTATATGTGCTAAACTGAAAAATGTAGCGAAGCCCTACACGTTTTTTTTTGCATTATTTATTTATTTAACACACCATGACGGCAGGTTGTTTGCCAGACACTAATGTATATGGCAATCAAGCACAGACACTGTACAGATTGCAACAGCCAATCACAGATGCTCTCACAGAGAGTCAGCATCTCTAATTGGCTGTTGTGGAGTTAGTGCAGTGAATATTCATGAAGCTTAATGAGCGGGACCTCAAGTAAGTGAGCAGCAGCCACTGGATACATTACACTGCTTTTAACACGTAAAACCTTTTTGTCAGTGTCATGCATTTGTCTCTGGTATGTGACACATGGATGACACACGCATGACACACCCAACCACCCCGATTGCCATACAGTGAGGCAATATAGATATGTGACACCGGGTTAAATATCCAACATTCATGTTCTATGCTCCATGTTCTGTGATGGATGAAATGTGACAAATCATCGAATTCTACATTTACTTATATTTTACAACTTTTTGGAAATAGTGTTATATATCCGCTCATCTGAACGCGGCCTTATACCAGAGATACAACTACTTCATCCCCAGGATTGCTGGGGGTCCACAGGTTACAAGTACTGCAGAGATTAGGAAGGGTTGTGACAACTGTCACCATACTATAGAAATATAAAGAAGACCTGTCACTTGTCAGAAATAGAAATAAATTAATATATCAACCTGGTTTAATAATCGCCGTCCTCCTGAATCCAGCGATGTTTTACTTTTTTTCTGTGCCTCTCTGTTCCTGAGATATCGCCCCCTCTTCTCTGAATATAAATGTATTCTTTATAGCCAACAGGGCGTGGTCCTCCAGAAGACGCCCACAGAGAAGAGTTGATGACCACGCCCCCTTGTATAACAAGACTGAATTTATATACAGAGAAGATGGGACCATATTTCAGGAATGGAGAGGCACAGAAGTAAAAGAAAAGCATCGCTGGATTCAGGAGAACAGCGGCATTTACACCAGGTAAAGAATATGTATATTAGTGACAGGTTTGCTTTAAAGGGATATTACCAATATTCACAGGAGAGGTGAACATCTGACAACCCCAATTCTGCTACACCTGACAACCCCTATTCTGTTACATCTGACAACCCCAATTCTGCTACACCTGACAACCCCAATTCTGCTCCATCTGACAACCCCAATTCTGTTACACCTGACAACCCCAATTCTGTTACACCTGACAACCCCAATTCTGTTACATCTGACAACCCCAATTCTGTTACACCTGACAACCCCAATTCTGTTACATCTGACAACCCCAATTCTGTTACACCTGACAACCCCAATTCTGCTACACCTGACAACCCCAATTCTGTTACATCTGACAACCCCAATTCTGCTACACCTGACAACCCCAATTCTGCTGCACCTGACAACCCCAATTCTGTTACACCTGACAACCCCAATTCTGTTACACCTGACAACCCCAATTCTGCTACACCTGACAACCCCAATTCTCCTACACCTGACAACCCCAATTCTGTTACATCTGACAACCCCAATTCTGTTACATCTGACAACCCCAATTCTTCTACACCTGACAACCCCAATTCTGCTACACCTGACAACCCCAATTCTGCTACACCTGACAACCCCAATTCTGCTACACCTGACAACCCCAATTCTGCTGCATCTGACAACCCCAATTCTGCTGCATCTGACAACCCCAATTCTGCACCATCTGACAACCCCAATTCTCCTACACCTGACAACCCCAATTCTGTTACACCTGACAACCCCAATTCTGCTCCATCTGACAACCCCAATTCTGTTACATCTGACAACCCCAATTCTGTTACACCTGACAACCCCAATTCTGTTACATCTGACAACCCCAATTCTGCTACACCTGACAACCCCAATTCTGTTACATCTGACAACCCCAATTCTCCTACACTAACAACCCCAATTCTGTTACATCTGACAACCCCAATTCTGCTGCACCTGACAACCCCAATTCTGCTGCACCTGACAACCCCAATTCTGCTACACCTGACAACCCCAATTCTGCTGCATCTGACAACCCCAATTCTGCTGCATCTGACAACCCCAATTCTGCACCATCTGACAACCCCAATTCTCCTACACCTGACAACCCCAATTCTGTTACACCTGACAACCCCAATTCTGCTCCATCTGACAACCCCAATTCTGCTGCAGCTGACAACCCCAATTCTCCTACACCTGACAACCCCAATTCTGCACCATCTGACAACCCAATTCTGCTGCACCTGACAACCCCAATTCTGCTACACCTGACAACCCCAATTCTGTTACACCTGACAACCCCAATTCTGTTACACCTGACAACCCCAATTCTGCTACACCTGACAACCCCAATTCTCCTACACCTGACAACCCCAATTCTGCACCATCTGACAACCCCAATTCTGCTGCACCTGACAACCCCAATTCTGCTACACCTGACAACCCCAATTCTGTTACACCTGACAACCCCAATTCTGTTACACCTGACAACCCCAATTCTGCTACACCTAACAACCCCAACTCTGTTACATCTGACAATCCCAATTCTGCTGCACCTGACAACCCCAATTCTGTTACATCTGACAACCCCAATTCTGCTGCACCTGACAACCCCAATTCTGCTGCACCTGACAACCCCAACTCTGTTACATCTGACAACCCCAGTTCAGCTCCATCTGACAACCCCAATTGTGCTCCACCTGACAACCCCTATTCTGTTACATCTGACAACCCCCAATTCTGCTGCACCTGACAACCCCAATTCTGCTACATCTGACAACCCCAATTCTGCTACACCTGACAACCCCAATTCTGCTACATCTGACAACTCCAATTCTGCTACACCTGACAACCCCAATTCTGCTACATCTGACAACCCCAATTCTGCTACACCTGACAACCCCAATTCTGCTACACCTGACAACCCCAATTCTCCTACACCTGACACCCCCAATTCTCCTACACCTGACACCCCCAATTCTCCTACACCTGACAACCCCAATTCTGCTGCATCTGACACCCCCAATTCTCCTACATCTGACAACCCCAATTCTGCTGCATCTGACAACCCCAATTCTGCAGCATCTGACAAATCCATCTTCCCTACCTCTGTTCCAGTAGAGCCTGGCAGCAGGATCTGTACCTCAGTGCAGGATCCCCTCCTCCTCCCGATGCTGCAGCTGCTGCTGGGGGTCTGTGTGATTCAGCAGCAGTCAGTGTGATGTGGGGTGGAGTGTAGGACCCAGCAGAGCTGCAGGCAGCAGGCAGCAGTGTGTCACCAGGCTGAGATCAGGAGAGCTGTATCTGGGGAGAGTGGATCCCTGTGATCTGGTCTGTGCCCAGCGATCCTGACTGCACTGACCTGATTCTGCTGCCTCTGCTTCCCCCATTACTGATTGCAGAAGAAGAGATGGATGTGACAGAGCAATGAGCTGACAGCTGCAGATCTCAGATCCAGCAGGGCGGAGGTACAGCTGATTACAATGTATCATGTGTGCAATACTTTGTATCATGGTCAGGGATGGTGGTGCAGGAGCCTGATCACTGTGGGGCTCAGGGTGCAGGAGCCTGGGGCTGATGATCACTGTGGGGCTCAGGGTGCAGGAGCCTGGGGCTGATGATCACTGTGGGGCTCAGGGTGCAGGAGCCTGGGGCTGATGATCACTGTGGGGCTCAGGGTGCAGGGAGTCTGGGGCTGATGATCACTGTGGGGCTCAGGGTGCAGGGAGTCTGGGGCTGATGATCACTGTGGGGCTCAGGGTGCAGGAGCCTGGGGCTGATGATCACTGTGGGGCTCAGGGTGCAGGAGCCTGGGGCTGATGATCACTGTGGGGCTCAGGGTGCAGGAGCCTGGGGCTGATGATCACTGTGGGGCTCAGGGTGCAGGAGCCTGGGGATGATGATCACTGTGGGGCTCAGGGTGCAGGAGCCTGGGGCTGATGATCACTGTGGGGCTCAGGGTGCAGGGAGTCTGGGGCTGATGATCACTGTGGGGCTCAGGGTGCAGGGAGTCTGGGGCTGATGATCACTGTGGGGCTCAGGGTGCAGGAGCCTGGGGCTGATGATCACTGTGGGGCTCAGGGTGCAGGAGCCTGGGGCTGATGATCACTGTGGGGCTCAGGGTGCAGGAGCCTGGGGCTGATGATCACTGTGGGGCTCAGGGTGCAGGAGCCTGGGGCTGATGATCACTGTGGGGCTCAGGACAGGGAGCCTGGGGCTGATGATCATTGTGGGGCTCAGGGTGCAGGAGCTGGGGCTGATGATCACTGTGGGGCTCAGGGTGCAGAGCCTGGGGCTGATGATCACTGTGGGGCTCAGGGTGCAGGAGTCTGGGCTGATGATCACTTTGGGGCTCAGGGTCAGGAGCCTGGGCTGATGATCTCTGTGGGGCTTCAGGTGTCGCAGAGTCCTGGGGCTGATGATCACTGTGGGGCTCAGGGTGCAGAGTCTGGGTGCTGATGATCACTGTGGGGCTCGGGTCAGGAGCCTGGGGCTGATGATCACTGTGGGGCTCAGGGTTGCAGGAGCCTGGGGCTGATGATCACTGTGGGGCTCAGGGTGCAGGAGCCTGGGGCTGATGATCACTGTGGGGCTCAGGGTGCAGGAGTCTGGAGCTGATGATCACTGTGGGGCTCAGGTGAGCAGGAGCTGATCACTGTGGGGCTCAGGGTGCAGGAGCCTGGGCTGATGATCACTGTGGGGCTCAGGGTGCAGGAGTCTGGAGCTGATGATCACTGTGGGGCTCGGGTGCAGGAGCCTGGGCTGATGATCACTTGTGGGCCTCAGGGTGCAGGAGTCTGGGGCTGATGATCACTGTGGGGCTCAGGGTGCAGGAGCCTGGGGCTGATGATCATGTGGGGCTCAGGGTGCAGGAGCTGGGCTGATGATCATTGTGGGGCTCAGGGTGCAGGAGCCTGGGGCTGATGATCCTGTGGGGCTCAGGGTGCAGGAGCCTGGGGCTGATGATCATTGTGGGGCTCGGGTGCAGGAGTCTGGAGCTAGATGATCATTGTGGGGCTCAGGGTGCAGGAGCCTGGGGCTGATGATCACTGTGGGGCTCGGGGTGCAGGAGCCTGGGGCTGATGACTCATGTGGGGCTCAGGGTGCAGGAGTCCTGGGGCTGATGATCATTGTGGGGCTTAGGGTGCAGAAGCCTGGGGCTGATGATGCACTGTGGGGCTCAGGGTGCAGGAGCCTGGAGCTGATGACCTGTGGGGCTCAGGGTGGCTGATGAGCCTGTTGGCCTGATGACTCTTGGGTCAGGATTGCAGTGTCTGGGGCTGATGTCATGTGTGGGCTTAGGTGTCTGTGGTCAACCTGGGCTGATGAGCACTGTGGGTCTGTTTAGGTGCAGCACCGTGGGCTGATGATCACTGTGTGGGGCTAGGTTGCATGCCTGGGGCTGATGATCACTTGTGGGATCAGGTGCAGG